>CABFOV010001702.1:61683-92349 GCA_902141375.1 Timema poppense | reverse complement strand
CCCCCCCCTCAACCCAATAAATAAATACTATTTAGTCTTTTATTGGGTTTTTGTAGCAAAGAGAGTTTATTAATGTGAACGTATTTACAATTTATATTACCTCTTTGTATACAATATTTGATGTCAGAATGCAATAATTTTAAACAAACAATGTATTTTAATGTCAACTAAGTGTGCCATGTCAAGAGTCGGTAAAAAAAAATCCTATCCACTGATACCTTATTCACCGCTGTAGGTTTTGTATTAGTTGAGAAAAAAGGATGTTGACGACATAAATAATATATAGAATTATTTGTTTCAACCGGCCCCCAGTATAGTGGTTAGTACACCTGGGTACGATCCAAGGGGTTCTGGGTTCAATTCCCGACTTGTACCATGGGTAATTTACCTAACAAGAGAAATATTCCAACAGTAACCAGGGTTTGGTAACTTTGGTTAATCAGGATTATTGTGGTTTAAGTGTTTCCACGGAATGAAAGTACGAGTAGTACATTATGAAGTCCCCTGGCCAACGGTATCAGTACATTAGTACTGGCTCTTCTTTTCACAAACAAGGCCACGGATTATGTAGCCCAGACACACATCTTATATATTAATTATTGGTTGCAAAGTACATTTTCTTGTATGTGAAGATGGAACAGTATTGCTATGGATTTATAAGAACACTAGCAAAATTTAGTCAATTAAACTACCTGATAAGACAAATTAATGTTTATTTATAAATTTAGTAAATATTCAACTTGCTAATGTACTTCATAACTCTTTTTTAAATGTACAAAATAAATTATAATTAAAGACTACCCATGGTTCATAAATGCATCCCAGCAGAAATAAACTTTCAAAAACTTTTAGTCCAAGCGGGTAAGGATGCAAGGGGGAAAAAAACTCATTGTAGTTTTGTTCATTTTAGCAAATTGCTCTCAAATGGTCGGAATGTATCTTTCCCTAATGTCTCATTGTTTCCGGTCTCCCATTTACACTAGTGTACGCCACTGCCCCAGCACACTTCGTCGGTTGAGATTTAGTACCACATTAACTCCGCAAGACAGCGCCTCGCTCGACTCCCGCTCGGTAAAAAACCAACAGGAAACGTGGCTCTTTCGTGCTATTCCCGTGGAAGTATAGGAGGTTTTAAAGAAAGAAATGGAAGAAAGTCTGACTTTTCTTTCAGTTCCGATGAACAAGTGTGCCTAAACCTGATTTTCACCATGCCTTCTCTATTAATAATAATAATAATATTTAGCACCGCGTCTTACTACCCGTTCGGGTTATACGCTTTAAGTACTAATTACTCTAATGGACTAGGAATTTGGAAGGGTGAAATAGAGGAAGTGAATCCGCATTTGCGTGGAGTGAGAGTGGAAAACCATTTAGGAAAAACCACCCCCAGTTCACCCCGACCCAGATTCGAACCTCGATCTCCCCGTCCTCAGCGGTTGAGCTAAACACGACAAGCGCGTTAGCCAACTACGCCACCGAGGCGGATGCCTTCTCTATTAACAACGATAAATAGAGTATATAAGTCACACCCCATTCGTGAATTTTTCCAGTTAATGAATCGGGAATTTTTTTCCTCATTTCACGAACTGGACGGAAAAAAATAAATCCAAAACATTAAATGTGCAGGGTTTTATCTGCCTAATTTATGAACTAGGCAACTCTAATTGTTACCCAATTCATTAAATGGACGAGTTTTTTCCTGATCCGTGAAATGTATACGGGAAAACTGGTTTGATTTTTAAAGTTGATTGAACTTTTAATCATTTTAGAATGGAAAGTTAGGTTAATCTATTTTGATTGATATTAAAAATAATTTCAGTTAAGCTTATAGTAGATAGTAAAACAATTTCCAGTTCATGAAATGGTTAAGATTTAATGTCATTTGGCATAGTTCGTGAAATCACCAAGAGGAAAGGTCAGTTCACGGAATGGGTAAAATGTTGCCAGTTTTATGAACTGGCCAGTTTCACTATTGGGGTGTGGCATTTTTATATATAACTTAGGGTGTGGGCTTAGAATGAAAATAGAACTTGAATTTTCAATGTACGACGAACACGCTTATATTTTTAAATTAAAAGGTTGGAATATTGTTTGTTTATAAAGATTAGGTGTGGAACCGTTAAATTCTCCAACTATCACGTATCCTTAAATATATTTAAAAAAAATCAAGATTTTGAGAAAATATATTAGGTTATTTTTTTTCAAATAAGAATTGGTTTTTAAGCTCTAATACAGCTTATTGATGGCATAGCCTACAATTTTTATATAAATAACTATATAAAATACAAGTTATTTATTTACCACTTACCTGGATGAATAAATTTTCTAGTGAATCA
Organism: Timema poppense; assembly: GCA_902141375.1. Taxonomy (NCBI): domain Eukaryota; kingdom Metazoa; phylum Arthropoda; class Insecta; order Phasmatodea; family Timematidae; genus Timema; species Timema poppense. Next base: position 90,013 of record CABFOV010001702.1, on the reverse strand, counting down.
AAGCAGAAGTGTTAACATTTAGTTGATATTTCAATTTTCTACAGCAAATTTATAAATAAAAACAAAATTATAATGTTTTCTAAAATTGGGAGTCGGAATTCGTAGGTAGATTGAAGATTATAAATTAAATTTAGCTCAAGATTGTAAACTCTAATTAAATACGTTTAACACCTTGGCACTTGTTTTGGTGGTCAAGTTGTGAAAAGGTGTCACTCTAGTGATAAGTGTCAGTGACTGGTATATTGGATTTGGAATCCCACAAAAAAGTCCTTTCAAATTAAAATGTTGTGTACATGTGTTGTGTATAAATGTTGTGTTTAAATGTAGTAGACCTACGTGGACGGATTACACTATGATGCTATCTTATAGGTGACACTAAAATGGAATAACTCAAGGTAAGCTCGTTACCTTATATGGCAGATTAAGTGTACAGTCAGTATACCTTGATCGATTAGACTATGGCTATATATTTTAATCTGTTTGCAGTATTTCAAAGTACGACTGCTATCTTTCAGGAAAAATAGGGTGCACCTACATGTGTTTTGAAATCTCTCAGATAGTCTTTAAATTAGCTTTTTTTTTAGTACCGTGTCATACTACCCATTTGAGTCATACGCTTATATTCCAACTACGCTAATGGGTTGGGAATGAGTAAGGTTGAATGAAGAGGAAATTTATCAGTATTTGCGTGCGGCGAGTGCGAAACCATTTAGGAAAAACCACCTTCAGTACATCTGAGCCAAAACCGAAACATTATTTCCCCTTAATCAGCAGTCCAGTTTATTACGAGAATAGCACCGTAGACCATGCGGCCACTGAAGCGGGCCTTAGATTAGTTGACGTGACGCATTCTGACATTATTAGTTTGTTAAGGAAATGTCATTCATTCATCGACCAGAAAGAGGCCAAGCCCTCCTCAAGACTTCATTGGCAACCTCCCTAAAGGTGTATCAGTCATTTTCTGCTAGCATTCCCTTATTTCCTTCCGCCTGACATTCAACCAGAAATGTGCGGGAATTTTACAGTCTTCCGTGACCTTTTAAGCGTCCTTTGCGCCACATCGCTGCTCGCGGAGTTCAAAGAGGACAAGCTAGTTTGCCTTTTCAGGTTCATGAAGAATGTTTTACTCCCAAACTAGATATAACTTCAATTAAAACAAGGACTCTATCTGGTTTATAAAATAGAATAAAACATTTCGAGATCATTCAAATGAAGTTAGCGGTATAATTTTTAGGAATTATTTTCATTTACCATTTATATAACAAGGCAATTAATATATTTTCAAATGATACCTGGACAAGGGTATCGAACCAGTGACCCTTGGCATAGTGCACTAATGCTCTAACACTGATATTTAAAGTGAAATTAATATTGCACTAACGGCATTATAGAGTCACTCCCGATTCGCCGTAGCTGTGGTACAAGCATAGGAATCTATTTTTTGCCGATGATTTCCTTACATTCATCACGGACTCTGCCTTAAACTATGATTGAAGAATGACCTTGAGCATGGGATTAGTGCTGGATAGCTCAGTGGTAGAGCATGGGTGGGCTATGGCATGAGTCCCGGGCTTGATTATCAAGTTACGGTGTCATTTTTCAAATTTACGGATCTGATATGCCTACTTGATGCAGCCTTATCCATAACCTAAAGATAAATTCCATCTCTCAAGATTCGTTATTCATATAAAATTAATCAAACAAGCATATGCTTTCACCCTTTTTTTAAAGATTTTAACACACAATAGAGTCGCACCTGTGGTAATGTAGGCTAAATGTCAAGTTCATATAATTTATGGTTTGAGTATTGTGGTCATCGGGACTCACATCCCATAAGGGTATAAGGAAATAAATTATCTCACTAACTTCCCATTATATATATATATATACGCAAATGCGGGTTTATTTCTTCTAAGTTTTATCTTGATCATTCTTAATCCATTAGTGTGATTAGATGCGTATATCCTGGTTGGATAGTAAGTAACAAATTAACTTTTAAAAAAAAACGCCTCGGTGGCGTAGTTGGCTAACGCGCTAGTCGTGTTGAGCTCGACCACCGAGGACGGGGAGATCGAGGTTCGAATCTCTGTCCGGTGAACTGGGAGTGGTTTTTCCTAAATGGCTTTCCACTCTCCCTCCACGCAAATGCGGGTCCACTTCCTCTAATTCAACCTTCCCAATTCCCAATCCATTAGCGTAATTAGTACTTAAAGCGTATAACCCGAACAGGTAGTAAGACGCGATGCTAAATAATAATAATAACTTTAAAAAAAACAGGAAAAAGACATGTGGTGATGTTTCAAACATAATAAAGTAATATTATCATAGGTATTTTAAGTCGAAATATCACTAACACTTTTGGGATGAGCCGAAACAGCTTGAAAAATGTTATAAAACGTCGTGAAAAAACGTACTATTGCTATTCTGCTTGGCTTTATCTCTTTCTTACTTTTAATGCGGCCATTCTGGCGTCAGTGATGACGGTCAATATAGCGAGTCAGTAGCAAGCCCCATCACTAGGACCTACCAATCCTAAAAATAGTTACGACCACTCCAACGACGCTCTTACTAAGAAGATACAACCATTTACTTCCCGTCAGTCTGTCTCCAGAAGTTAGTCTACACCAATGATTGTCAAAAAGCGTTTGTCTTGCGGGACATATTCGGTCAGTGAATAGGCTCTGTTTTGTCCACCAATTGTATGGTTAATTCGGCTTTGTTAAATAAGATCCCGGTAATTAACCAATTATAATTTTTTTCATACCAGCCTGGAGCCAAACCTTTAGCTTGGTATTATGATTACTAACCTTTTCACGAATACAGACCCTAAAAGTATTGATCAATACAACTTTATACTCCCCCTGCCCCTCCTGACTGTAGACTGTAGAAATCTTCATAATCACCATCATGACCAGTCCTATCCGGTCTCAGTTTGACTTAAAATATGTCCATAGCTTGGTTTCACTTAACACATGGATATATCTGAACAGAAAAGCTGAATTACTATCATAAGAAATATATCATATTTATTTATATAAAAATGTCAAATCACAAATAAACAATTATTCTTATAGACAAAGATGATATTTTATTCTAATCTAACAACAGTATGTAGGATATAAACATGCACCTGTCTAAATTGTCACATTCTTTAATTATCTGTATCAATCAACCTTCCATACAATTGACAAAACTCATCGAATTGTCTGTGCAATCTGGTCCTAGCTACCGGCGATCTTCAATCACAAACGCGTGCACAGAAACTATAAAAGTTGTCTTACAATATACAGATTTAAAAGTGATCTCTTTGTTTTACATACTTGAATGTAGAAAGGAAATATTTTTGTTTTGATAAAAAATAAAAAGTTTTAAGGGAAGAGATGTTAATTAGAATGTATCTTGTAGATGTATTTATGATTATAAAAAAAATATTGGGTGTTTTCAAAAATCTACATTAACATTTTAATGCATGCTTACACAAATAATTTTCTGAATGATTTGGATGGATAAGGGAGTTGAATTTCACAAAATAAGGATTAAAAACAATTGATACTCTGCGTCACGTAGCCACTTCTTGGGTTATTTCGTGATAGTTTACATCATTATTCACAATACTGAATTAAGTAGGCATCACCGCCCTTGTGTTTGGGATATAACAAAACAAGAAACACTGCAGACGAGGAGACAAAACAGAAGAATGATAGGAAGGGGTTAAAAGAAGTGGTGTTGGTGTTGACGTAGGAGAGTTGGAAGGAAATGGGGGAAACGGCGTTAATCAAATAAGATTCCCTATACGTATGGAACACAATGCTACTGAAGGATTCTCCCAAACTCACGCGAGTTTCAATGATGTCCTCCTACCCCCCGACCAAGGGGGGGAGAATGAATTCCAAACAGTTCCTTCCCGATCCTCTCTCCGCCGACCCACTTTAACAGACGAAGAAGACGACATCACGCCAGCGCTCCATTAACTCCAGACAACCGCCCCGTTCCTACGACACTCCCCCCCCCCTTTTTAGTCGCCCTAATTCCTAAAGACGACGTTATAAGACTTGTGCGCCTTCGTGTAGGAGGAACCGGGGTACGAGAATGTTGACACAAGTTGAGATAGTGACGGGAATTTCAGCGCACGTCTTCTCCTACGATAGTTCGGTAAAGTATTCGTAACTCGAGTTACATAAGAGGTCTTGGGACTGTTGTTTCAAAGTCTCGGAATAGTTATATTATCATAATTATTACTGTATATTAATATTTGGCTTCTATGTACAGTAAAGATTCGGATGTAAATTTGAACTGCTTGTTACTAGTATATTTGGATATCGATTAACTCCAGTGACTAGATTATAAATACGGTCTAAACTGCTTGTTAGTGTACTGGGAGATTGGTTGACTCCAAAGAGGGTGACCCGGCGGTCTAGGGGTAAGGTGTCGGACTTCTGTGCTGGGGGCCCGGGATTCAATCTGTCTAATTGCCAAACCCTTCTTTCACCTCTGATAAGGCGTGTATTAATCACAACTTGTGAATGTGTGGAATGCCAGGCCCCCACAGTGGTTCGGATTCCACGTTAAACTGTAGGTCCTCCATTTCATCTCACAGTCACCCTACCATTACACATTAGCGTAAGTGCGTATAATTCGAACGGGTAGTAAGACGCGGTGCTAATAATAGTAATAATAATAATAATTTCAAAGACTAGACTATAAATACTTGTGAAAGGGGTAGCTAGAATTTCACCAATGACCCATTCTTCAAACATTTCTGGATAAAACTGGGACACTTAGTTCATCAGTTAAGCACGCTACCGACTGAGATAAGGTGTTAGTCCACGTAATGAGAATAATACACAACTCACATCGGTAGCCAAAGTTCAGTTTTATTGTAGGGGGTGTGTTTGGGCCTTAGCCCTATATTAGTGAAATAAAGGGTTATTTTTTCTATACATTATTTCCCACTCTACTTCCCGCAAATGGGAGTAGATTTTCTATAAATTAAACAATACATAAATACTTAAGAACAATACGAATGCGTACTACCCAAACTAGTAATAAAACGTATCAAAACAAAAGTAAAATAAATTTTCAATAAAAAATCCCTCAGGTATGTAGGCCCCATCTCATCAGGTATATATTATATTATTGTATGAATTAAAATATTTTGAAAAACACAAACATAAAAAAATCGACAAATTTTAAAACAATAAAATATATCATTGGTTTTGGTTGCTGGTCCAAGAAATTTTCTTGTTTTGCAATTTTATTTTCGGAAACGGTTTGTTTATTACGTTATACTTTTTATATGCACACCTCCTCTATAATTTTAATAGTGATCAAACATCAATAATTTTTACAATTTTCAATAGAAAACTGCCGGCTTCTTAACAAAAAATAAGAATATGTAACAATTAATAAACATTAATACACTATCTTAGATGGGATGTTGAAAATATTAAGATAAACATTTCACTCTTTCTCAAGAAAACTAATATTTCCAAAAGTATGATTCTTCCACAAAACCTGTCCGGTAGCCAGCACCATCTACGGTTTCTGTGATCCATCTGTTCTTGTTGGCGCGGAAGGATACTTTGGTCGGTTGTGAAGCCACGCCACGCCTTTCACCCTCCCGCCCACCATCCCACAAAATAGGTTTTAGACTCTCACTCGACAGGGCCTAGAACCTCACATTGAAATATGTTTAATCTCTGCACCATCAATTCAGTAAAAATGAGTTAAATTATCATTCGCTACTTTTGCTGAAATATACAAGGTGTTACGATTTATTAAGGGAAGTCATTGGAATGTGTATTGTAGACCTCAAAACAACACAAACATTCTTTATGAACGTATGTCCTATATGGTTGCAGAGATAAGGCTTTCCAAAGTTCCTCTGGAATTATTACAAGCCCTACTTGATACACCCCTGTTGAGCCTCTTGTAATGAACCTATCATTGCATTTACAGTAGCCCCATAGCTCCTTTGGTGCTGACTAACAGCTCACAGCTGTCTTCTGACGGCTTTGAAAAGTTACCAGACCAAATTATGTATCCCTACACCGAACCATGTGATCTGCAAACACATGTGTTTAGCAGATTTCACTTCTGATAGTCAAAATTTAGGTATATACCGAAATATTGACTGTCAAGTCAGCACCAAAGAAGCCATGGGGCTACTGTACATAGGCAGGGCTACAGCTACACTAACAGGGCTGCATCAAGTAGGGCTATTAATAACTCCATCGAAGACTTGGAAGGCCTTATCTCGGTAAACATTTAACATAGGACATATGTTCATAGGGAGTTTCTATGTTGTTCTGAGTTTTATTATCCAAATCCCAATTACTTTCCAAATTAATTGGAACACTCTGTATAGGTTCTGTCACAAACATATTATTATTTACTACCGACAACGTGACGTCATATTGAATCTCAGTTTATGACCTGCCCACAGTTATAATAGTATATAATACGTAAACAAACATGTAAATTATTACTTCACATAATTATGGAGTCAATAATTAATTTCCTTAATGGCCTATTGTGGTATTCCTCTTTCAAAAGATACATAATTCTGCAAGAGGGAAATAGTTGAATCAGCGGGTTAGTTTGAATGATTAAATGGAACGACTAATTAATACTTTCATCAATTATGTATCGTACTTTACGTTTGCTCATACATTATTGATACTGTTTGTGGTATTCACGTAAAAAGGGGGATATGATATACCAAAATCAAACCCAATCAGGAAATGACAAATAAGTACAGTCGCTATTCTTTACCTTCTCTGTCTGAATGGTTCGAAAGCGGCAAAAAATGTATTCATCCGTATTTTTTTCACTATTTGTGTTGGCTGAGTAGATAAAATATTCATAATCCCTTGAGAAAAAGTGAATATTAAATTAAAATTTTCATTATATTTTCAATTAAAAATTCAAATGTTATAACTTTGATTGTTATAATATGTATTCTTGTCATGTAGGTGAAATATAACGCCACGAGCGCAACAAAAATAAACATAAAAGGGAAATATATATTCTATTTATCGCATGAACACCATCCGGCATCATACATATCTTATTGGATCATCAGTTTTGATTTTCTCTCGGGTGTTTTGGCCATACAATTTACTAGTAGGCTCCTATAGATTAAATGTATATTCCTACGTTAATTTATATAACCATTAAAACATCTGATAACTTTTACTGTTTTCTTAACCTTTCTCTGTTTCTTGGCCTTAGTTTAACCTTATGTTAATGGTATTTTTATATGGGTTCTAATCAGACCTGATGATGGCGAAATGCTGAAACACTTAGTCGTATAAAAATACCTTCGCTGGCTTAGTCATCTTATACAATAAGGATACGGGATAAACTAAAAGTTCCAGATAAGAATTGCTAAACTTTTTATTATAAATTAATTTATTTACTATTTCTAACATATTCAAAACTTTCCTTATAAATTTAATATTATCAACTTAATATAGCCTACTTACACTTTTGCAAAATATTTTTATTTGTCTAAACAACGTTTAAATTTTATAGCATATTTAGTTACTCTTGTTGTTTACTAAACTTAGACCCTATATTATATTTTAAAGTGTTACATGCTATAGAATATAGTTTTCAAATTTAATTAATTATTTTATTCATACTTTTTCATGTTATGTACCTTAACTTCAACTTTATCATTTCTTATCTAAACACATAGTAATGTAACTCACACTTTGCTTGTAAATGACATAATCATTCTATATTAAGCTCTACCTTTATTCAACTAAATCTTTTATATATTAATATAACTTTCAATTAAGTAAAATTACACATATCAAATTACTTTTTTTCATATTTTTTTCTGAATGTTACCTTTTAATTGAATAAACTTCTCTTATTAACTTTTGATCTGTAACAGATCCAACAATTTATGATTTTTCATAAAATATTAATTAATTATTTTTGTAATTTACAGGTTATTTATCTTCTTATGATAATTAATTCAAAATTCTCTTTTTTTTATGTATTATAAAATTTAGCCATTCTCTTTTTGACTCTTACGTATTCAATAAATTTGTTACCTCTTACAACTATGAAATTATTTAACCTTATCTTAACCAATTGACGTGGAGCTGTCTATACAAATACAAACTTTAGAATGCAACATTTAATTTTTCTTTCGGTTAGTATTATTAATCTACCCACACATATGCATACAAACATACATTAACATCACCATACACGTATGTATATAAACCCATATATATGCATACTGGCGTATATATGTCTGTGTCACTTCCCATCCTTCTATTCCTCGTGAGCAAGTTGTCAGGATGGCTTAAGTATGGAGAATGATGGTCGGAGGAAGCGATGAAATAGTTGTCTTGAGTTTTAGAGAATTTGTTGTAAACTATAATATAAAATGTGATGTAGTCAGTTATAGTAATTGGCTGTCTAAAATAATAATAATAATATTTAGCACCGCGTATTACTACCCGTTCGCGTTATACGCTTTAAGTAGTAATTACTCTAATTGATTAGGAATTGGGAAGGTTGAATTAGAGGAAGTGAACCCGCATTTGCGTGGAAGGAGATTGGAAAACCACTTTAGGGAAAAACCACCCTCAGTTCACCCGACCGAGATTCGAACCTCGATCTCCCCGTCCTCAGCAGTAGAGCTCAACACGACAAGCGCGTTAGCCAACTACGCCACTGAGGCGGGTGGTTGTCTAAAAGATTCACTAGCCCATGTAAGTCTTTCTCTATGGTTACATAGGTGGCCTAACTCTACATCGAACTGGTAAAAGAGCGCACTCAATCCCGCGATGACTCCCAAAATCCTACGGAACTAAACGGAACTATAGTTTCAATCCTCCTTATAGTTTGAAAGTGTGTCTTTATTCCGATTGTTTTGCTAGGTTTCAAAACACTATACTGTAACTATATACAAATTGAGCTGATAGTAATAACATTTTTTGTTATATTATTACGGACAAATTCTAATGCCGCGCCCGGTGCCGGTGACTCATAAACGTGTGAGGCTCATTTAACCGTGATAGATTTTATTTAAAAAAACTTAAAACCACCATTTTGAAAATTGCACAACGCTATCTACAGGAATATGTAATAAAAAAAAATTAGGGGGTCTCATTTAAATTTTTTTATTCAAAGTGACCCTAACGTCACCTTAAAAATGCCACCCAAGATCATAACAGCATTATCACCTTACTTCCCTCTCACAACCAAACAACTTTTGTTTAAAATAATGTTTTATGCAAAGCGCTGTTTTGAAAATAGTTTTTTTGGGGGAAAGTTTTCAAAAGAGCATCCGGTACAATAATAGATCTAGTAGGGTAGGGGTGAGGAAGTAAATATTTTAGGGAGAAATCTATCCGAATTTGCGTGGAAGGAGATTTACAAACCGTTTAGAGAAAACCACCCTCAGTAAACCCGAACGAGATTTGAACCCTGATCTCCATTTCATAGATAGGCCGGTCTTATACGAGGGTGACGTTTTAGAACGTTCGGACAATGAGCGGGTAGTATTTTAATAAAGTATGCATGTTTACCAATATTTATTGACATCGTCAAACATGTGATATTAGGTTCGACTATACGTTAGGAACTCATGGTTAAGTAGTCTCGTTCATGTAAATGCCAACTTTAAATTTGATTACAGAATATCGTATCTTACTGATGTTTTATTTTTTAGTATTTATTTCATGATACATGATTTTGAAAAAAATAAATAAATGGAAAGGTTTGAATTCTAGTAATTCGCCTCTCCTTCAGGATTAATTCTAAACTTTGTGGATTTAATTAGGAAATAAATGGGAAGGGAATTTTAAGTACTTTGAGTAACTGTTGGAACTTTTTGCGACTTTCATTGTAAGACGTTGAAGTCTGAACGCTTAAAAAGTATTTACGGATATAACTGTCTTCCAAGGGGAAATGGTTCCGAGGTGGAGGGAATATTTGTCCTTAAATATTAGTTCAGGACGTTTCCTTGCTCTGCAATGATTCGTGTGAATTTTTTCTAGGTGGAAACCAAATCTAAGCCTTTTTTTTATATTCGACCTATGTTTTGGTTTCACCATCTACTTAGTACCCATTTAAGCACACATTAATTATGCTTATGAAAGGGTGTGGAAATAGGTTTAGAAATTAACGCTGAAAATAATGAGTATACTCCATTCACGATAGGAATTACTCTCTGAAAGGTCTTTTTTCCTACCAATATCCTACTATATAATAAACTTCTGGTAGGGAAAAAGACCTTTCAGAAAACAATTCATACGCTGAACAGACTTTACACGAACAAAATAATAGAGAATACATATTGAAGACTATAATTTAGAGATTACTGTGAAAAACATATCATTTATCATGGTTAATGAGCTTAAATATTTACGAACAATTTAAACTAGCAATAACAATATTATAATGTAAATTAGGAAAATAACACAGACGGGAAATGAATTCCATTTCCAGGTTAGTAAGTTGTTAACCTCTAGTCTGAGGTTCAAAGAGTGTAAAAAACTCACAATATACAAAAACATAATTTTATTTGTTCTTTATGGGTGTGTAACGTGGTCTCTTACCTTATATGACGAGAATAAATTTAGGTTGTTCAAAAACAGGAATCTTAGAAGTTAGGAAGATTTTTGGTCCAAAAAGAGATGAAGGTAGTGGAGGAGATAACGTAATGATGAGTTACATACCCTGTGCTTATTACAAGACATTGTTATGATAATTTAATCATGTAGATTACGGTCGGAAGGACATGCAATGTGAAGTGGAGGATCAAGTATCGTGTATAAAGTATTGAGTAGCAAAACCAATGGGAAGACTTATACGCAGATAGGAGAATAGCATTAGAATGGACCTGAAAGATAAAGGGTGTAATGGGGTGGACTGGACAGAATTAACTCAATATTTTGATGGGTTGTAATGAGGTGGACGAGACCAAACTGGACAAGAATTAGAGTAGGTATAGTACTTTTGTTTATTATTATTATTATTATTATTATTTAGCACCACGTCTTACTACCCGTTTGAGTTATACGCTTAAGTACTAATTACGCTAATGGATTAGGAATTGGGACGGTTGAATTGGAGGCAGTGAACCCGCATTTGCGTGGAGGGAGAGTAAAAAACCATTTAGGAAAAACCACCCCAGTTCACCCGACCGAGATTCGAACCTCAATCTACCTGTCCTCAGCAGTCGAGCTCAACACGACTAGCACATTAGCCAACTACGCCACCGAGGCGGGTAGGTAGTAGTAGTAGTACTTTTGTTAAGTGTGGCAATGAATTTTCGAGTTCCCAATGCCAGAGAATAGCGTGAGTAAGTAAATGTTATAAAAACGATGAAGGTAGAGTTTTAGAGTAAATAAAACAGCATTTGCGTGGAGGTAGATGCGAATACTATTTCATAACCCACCTTCAGTACAATTGAGCGTGATTTGAACCCCAATCTCACTTCCATCGGAAATAAAGCCTACCATGAGCTTCACCTTAGACAATACCTCCAGTGATTCGGGTACGCTTCATATCAATAACATTTTATGAAATTATATATAATATTCTGTAGATGTCGATATTGGTTATGAATATTGGCCGTTAAATACAATGACTTTAAATTAAATCTATGAGGATAATTGTATTTGTATTTTTTTATAGGTTTCAAAATTTCCTTTCTTTCAAAATCGTACTGTACCCCTTTGATTTATTAACATCATATCAAATAAGTAGAAACTAAAAGTAACTTTTATCAATTTTTAGCAATAAGTTTGTTTACACAAAACAAAATAGATAAAAGTTATATTTTTGAAAATATAGGTCTAGATTATATTTATAAGTGGCTATAGATGTATTACAAAGTAAAGATTAGGTGTTTTATGTGATTCAATTTATACAAACAATTTTTAACTATGGCCACATCCCATAAAGGGTTTTTATTTAATTTATTTAACTAGGCCAAATAGTTACTAAGTATTGTTTTGACAAAATACTTTACCCGTTTATGTTAAACATACCTATTTAGTCACAAATTATTTTTCTGTTTGTATAATTGCCTATATGGCCATAAATGATACATTTTGGAACTAAGCATATGACTAATTATATATATATATATGTGCATTTAAAGTTTAATATTATTAATTCTAGTTTTGCTTTGCATGTTGTTGTTTTTTTTGTTTTTTTACAAAATGATAGTGGTTCAAATAAGTTGTTAGGTGGCCAGATTTGGTAGAGGATTTACAAAATGGGTGACCTGGCGGTCTAGGGGTAAGGTGTCAGACTTCTGTGCTGGCGGCCGGCGTTCAATCCTTGGTTCCGGCACAGATTTATCTGATTACCAAACCCTTCCTTCACCTCTGACAAGACATCTTGTGAATGTGGGNCCCGGCAAAGATTTATCTGATTACCAAACCCTTCCTTCACCTCTGACAAGACATCTTGTGAATGTGGGGAATGCCAGGCCTCCACCGTGGTTCGGATTCCACGTTAAACTGTAGGTCCTTCATTTCATCTCACAATCACCCTACCATTACACATTAGCGTAAGTGCGTATAGCCCGAACGGGTAATAAGACTCGGTGCTAATAATAATAATAATTTACAAAATTATGAGTCTAGTTTATTTGATATGCAAAAAACAAATTTAAATTCATGTTAGAGAAGGAGGCAGAGTGGAAACCATTTTTAAATAAACACCCTCAGTACACCCAACCGAGATTCAAACCTAAATCTCCCCGTTATCGGCAGTTTAATACATTGCTAGAGTAGTGCGTTAGAGCATGCGGCCACCAGAGTGAGTAACTCTCTATTCAAAATTGGTTCCTATTCAAACTTATTTTGAATACACGTTTTGTTGTTACCCTTGATAATGTTATAAGTATGAGGTATGTAGATTTGGTGTGGACTTACTCCTATTTACATAGAAAGAAACTGATAAACGCTTAAGTAAAATCCATCCTTAGTACACCCAACTGGATCTCGAACCCCAACCTCCCATTACCGGTCAATCACATTCAGCCCATGCTCCCACCGATCTAGGTAGCCCGGATTAGTCATGAAAAAAAGGGAAACCCGCCCAATAATGCGTTGAAAAAATGTATTTTCAATATGACCACATATAGAAATAATATTTCATATTCACAGCACTTCAAGGAAAAGATAAGCAACCAATGAACATAAACTTTCCATATCCAGAAAAACTTACTCTTTTTTTTCCTCCCTATCTCTACTGTAAAAAAAAAACACATAACAGAAAAAAAAGAAGTAATGTACACAAGTTTGAAATAAAATTGCGTTGCCTTCACAAGTTTCAATATTTACTCTGGAAGCGTCGTTTCTATGTAAATAGCTACAGAGTAACGCTTGGGAAGGGGTTTGTAAGGGGGTTGGAGGGGGTTACAGATTAAGGCTGAAGGAGTTGGGGAATGGGGGGATAGGGTATTATGGGGAGGGCAAATATATACATGGGCTGAATAGGAAGAGGCCAATGTAAGGGGCTTATTCCACACTCATAAGTCAGACACTCCGATGCTGGTAAAGACTTGTACCAAGGCGTAACGTCTAACCATCATACAGGGTAATAATCATTTCAGACCACCGTTACATCTGAAATAGCTAATTCCCCAACAAATTCGCAGCTGAGGTTAGAGAAGTTTATTAACTCTTAGACCATGTAAATAAGCTTTTATTTAAGAGTTTTTGAATAATAAAGCTAGCAGCTTAAATCTATAGGTTTAAAAAAAATAGTTTCTGTGTACTATATTTTTAAATAATATTGTTTTTATTGAGATTCATATTAACTTATTTGCTTTGTTTTTAATTTACAAGTTTCACAATATTAGTTGCATTAAGGTGGGATGGGCGAGTACGCGAGGAAAGATTAGTGTATTTTGCAGTTTTTATAGTAACATATTTTTTGGTCAAAATAAATAAAATATTGCTCCAGCAAAAACAGAGTTTAATTCTCTTCAGATGTTGATATCAACAGTTGTTGAATATCGGTCATAAACATAGTGGCATTAGATGATAAACATTTTAAATGAAGAAAAAAGTTATCATTAAATTCTAGAATATACTTGGCCAGACATTCAAGAACTGTAGAGGTCACCATGTGAGGACAATAAAATTCTATGTTTGTATGGGGCAATATTTTATTTATTTTGGCCAAAAAAAGTTTTGCCATAAAACACTGCAAAACCATTGACCTTTTCCCGTCTCCCATTCTATCCCACCTTAAAAAACAGTTGTTACTAATATTCTTGAAATGATTATGAATGGTTTAATCTTAGCTGTACAAATTATTTAGTTGGTGTGTTTAGTTCGTGATATTTTATTGGCTTTAGTATAATATATTTGATCGTAAATGAGATATAATAATTATAATTACTTTAAAATAAACACACATATTTGAGTGTGCCAACTAGAGAATCACATAATAACAGTATACACGGCAGTACGTTTATCATCATATTACACAATTAATATGGGTAGAATTTACCAAATATTTACACCTCGAATCACATTACATGATGTACGAATATATTCATGCAGTTATATACATGATTTTTTTTTAAATCATAAGATACCAAGCATTCAACCAGAATCCTAGTGTGGATCTATAGTTTTCTCACCTTTACTTCACATTTGTTTTAATTATGATACTATATTCAAACAGTACAAAAAATACAAGTGAAGATAGTTAAAACACAAATTATTTTATCAAAATATATGTATGACATGTAGTCAAATTATATAAAAATGTCAATGGTTACAAATGTGGAAAATATTATCAACATATTTTTAATAAAGTTAAAAATATTTTGGAATTTAATTATTTGTTTGACATCTTCATACTGGAAAAATTAAAACTTGTTTTATTAAACAAGATTGGCACTGTTTACTAAATTAGTCATTAAAATGTTTGAATAGTTTTTAAAAATCTAGGTGTATGAACTAGATTATACAAAACAATTAATTGTATGAACAAGTGAAATAAGGCAATTATTTCAACGTCAACTTAAAATCTAAGAATTTCAGCAACGATAACATTGCCCTATGAAAGTGTAAAAGTAACACAACCATAAAAAAAAAAGAGCACTACGTCTTACTACCTGTTCAGGTTGTACGCAAATCTATCTCAATATAGTGTCATGAATATTTATGAATTTTAGTGTATTTTGTCGTCATTGATAATAAATCTAGAAAGCAAAATACAATTATCATATATTTGATTTAAAATATTCGAAACAACCATTTTTATCCAACCCAGTTTTAAATTATTATTTTACTCAGCTAAACATGAGCATAAAGCTAATACATCTTAGCCCCTTTATTCTCTACCATCAAGGAAATTAGAAGCTTCGACAAAACTATTATAAAGTCAATTTATCTTTAGGTTTAGTTGTTATATTGCTCATTCATTGGAAATTGTATAGCCTATATTTAAAATGATTTTTTTATTTTTTTATTACTATTGAGGACCATAGATACACAATTTATTGTAAACAGAATTTTATTTTAGGTTGTGTTTCGTGACACACACAAAAAAACCCAATTTCCTGTTGAGCACGTTGAACCGTGTTTTTTCAGGCAATATTTATATCTTATATCCCTTATATCTAACCCTATCCTTACACTTCGCAGCCCCACGGCTTTTTTTTCTCTCCATATATTCACGCCTTTGCTCCGTTTCTCAATTTTACCACAGTTTCCACGACCACCCTGACGTCTACATCGAATGTGGCTTTTGAAAATAGTTTACGTTCCATCTCGAAAACGAAATAAAGAGATCAATATTCAGATCCCTCTTCTAAGAGAGGCCAGGATATCATATTCCGAGGATATCATATTCCGGAGTCTGGAGGAACCCATTATTCTACCACAAACAAGGAACAAGTTTTGTTGGTAAACCTAATGTGAATGAAAGACGAGGAAATAATAGGCTTAGAGAGTGTGAGTTTGATCAAATGTTTATAAAACTTATTTAGTGTAATTGTATATTATATAATGTGATCTTGAGGAGCAAAATTTGATAAACTATACATTTTAATGTGTAATATATTGATAAACGTATTACCAGCTGCATCTGAGGTAAGTCCCAAAATAATTTTTTTAAACCAATTGCGTCCCTCTTTAAGAAGTGTGTTACACAAATTTCTTCCCTGTTTAAAAAAAATATTGACTTTAAGCTATAATTCAACAATATGAATGATTACCTGTTCTTAAATCCCTTATTTTACATAAGTATTATGACAAATCAATTAATCAACGATATATTGTGTATTTAGAATTGAAAGTTTATAAAAATGATTACATCTTGTAATTTGGCTAAAAATAATTGAAATTTTTTTTCATGGTTTTGCATTTAAAACTGACTATTAATTTTTTTTGTTCAATAGTTAATATTTCAACATATCATTTTGATAAATGTAAATCGATATATTTCACAAGTTTCTCTCTCATGAATGCGTTTTTGTGTACGGCTTCACTTCATATTTATACTTAAGTGTTCATTTTTACATAAGCATCGCACTGTATAATTTTCCAAAATTATATTAACTAAAAAATGTTCGGGCGTGCTTAATATTACATTCAATTGGAATGAAAAGACTCAACCATCTGTAGAGCATTTTGTAGCGAGAAATTGATCTTCCCAGATGCGGGGTGAAAATTTTGCATTTTCTGTTAAGTACATTTATAAAATATGGTCAGTAAAGCTTCTTAGTATGTCATCGTCAGAATGGATCGACATGAGGTCATCAGTAAAGTAGTCGTCCAAGTCACCAGGATTTATTAAAGATAGTCCGAAGAAGTATTTTGAAAATTGTTCAATTTTGTAATCTGTAGCCTTATATTCTTGAGTAAGTCGGTGACCTGGCGATCTAGGGGTAAAGTGTCAGACTTCTGTGTTAGGGGTCCGAGGTTCAAACCTCACTCCTGGCATATATTCGTTTACCAAACCCTTCCTTCAACTCTGGCCAAGTATGTGCTTTCACGTTTTGTGAATGTGTGGGATGCCAGGCGCCCACCGTGGTTCGGAACCCACGTTAAACTGTAGGTCAGGGTGACCTGGCGGTCTAGGGAGTAAGGTGTCAGACTTCTATGCTGGCGGCCGGGTGTTCAATCCTCGGTCCCGGCAAAGATTTATCTGATTACCAAACCCTTCCTTCACCTCTGACAAGACATCTTGTGAATTTGTGGAATGCCAGGCGCCCACCGTGGTTCGGAACCCACGTTAAACTGTAGGTCCCCTCTGCTTTCCATCATCATCATTCTCACGTATCATTCTATCACCTGGGGATAGCGGAATTAACCTTAATTACGTCCCCACCTCAGAAATTAATTCGTCCATAAGCCAGGAAAACAGAGGTTTATAAAAGGTCGAATGGCCAGATATAGAGCATTAACCCCACCACCATATTTTTGAGCAAGATTTAAGTGTTGGGTTTTCCTCCAACAGCTTTTACCTAAATTCAATCTACAACCTTTGATGACTTTTGGAGTTAATACTCATCCCACAGCTTGATTAATAGCCTCTTCAAAGTCAATGAATACTGAAAATGGAGCAAAGTCCAAACCAAATACACAAAATTTTAAAATTATTATTATTATTATTATTATTATTAGCACCACGTCTTACTACCCGTTCGGGTTATACGCACTTACGCTAATGTGTAATGGTATGGTGATTGTGAGATGAAATGAAGGACCTACAGTTTAACGTGGAATCCGAACCACGGTGGAGGCCTGGCATTCCTCACATTCACAAGATGTCTTGTCAGAGGTGAAGGAAGGGTTTTGTAATCAAATAAATCTTTGCCAGGACCGAGGCTCGAACCCCGGCCGCCAGCATAGAAGTCCGACACCTTACCCCTAGACCACCAGGTCACCCAATTTTAAAATTAAATGTTAAAGAGCTGCAGAGTGTTTGCAATTTTGATAGAAAGCAAAAAGAGGACCAAAGCAGGGTCGATGCCATCCATATTTACTGCCTATAGTGATAAACGGTTGCAAAAATAGCTTTGGATGTACATGAAACGTTTTGTACATGTAAATGTCTCTATGCTGTCCCAAAAACTTCAAGTTTGTTACCGAAAAAAAATCAATTTTTATTTTACTACTGTTAAATAGTACAAAGGTTTCTTCCTTACTCGTCTTAATATCCAATTTTTCCAAAGAATAATGCAGATCCTCCAATATTTTTGGTAGTGTGGATAGAATCGAAGAGCAAGCGTGGCGAATTAAAATATGAAACCTAATGGACAAGCCATGAAGGTATCTGATATGACATAATAGGACGTGATTCGTTTATTGACCAAAACAATTTGGTACTTAGTTAATTGGTCTACTTAGAATTAGAGGGACGCAGTTCATTTGTTTCTTATCAGAGGATTCAAAGTATGGATGCAATTCCGATGTTGCGGTACTACCATATTATTAGTATATGCCACATTCAGATATAATAATACTAATAATAATAATAATCTCCATATAAAGCTTAATTGAACTCAAATAGTTTGTCTTAATTATTTTGTTTCATATAGGGTTATTTAATTTTGGAGTAGAACCCAAATATTAATTTAAGATAAACACCCATAGCATAAATCTTATTTGATTTAAAATAAACTACATTAAAGCTAATAAAAGAGTAAGAGCTATGCAAACCAACTAAATAATCCTTATATCTAGGATTCAACAATTCCAAGTTGTTTCAAAAATTGTCATTTTCTGGGTTTTTTAATTCACATAATTTTGTGAAACTTATAGCTTGAAAACGTAATATAAAACTAAAACAAGTCTCAATTTTCATATACGAATAAGTTCAATCTTTACGTAACGTACACACAATCGGTGTGAAAATAACACATTCACACATACACACACTCATCCATATGTATATTAGTAAAGTTTGTTAGCATGCGCTTATGTACATGTCAGTAATGAGAGTAATTATTCTACTGCGTAGCCTTGTTGATTTTTTATTTTTATTTTTCAACTAGCACCCGCCAGTATACCCCCTTCTCCACGTATACGGTCAAACAATGACTGGTATATGGGACCACCTGAATTATAAACAATTTGTCTGTAAATTGCACACGCAAGAGGACAGCGTATTGTCCAGTCGGTAGGTCGAGACCCTGCTCCCTGCGGGCGAACTGAAATGACAGTGGCGTGCCAATAAAGGAAATGCATATTTCATTCGGTCCTACCTGCTCTTGGCAAATCTCTCTCTCTCTCTCACTTTTTAAATCTGTCTCATTCCCTCTACGCGTTTAGGAAATAGTGACTTAAGGGACATGGCTCATTAGAATACATCCCACATGAGTTATTATAATGCATTTTTTTCTTTTTTTTTAACCTCACGTCTTATCACTGATTCAGGTGGTACGCATGGGTACTAATTATGATGGTGGGTTAGGGATTAAAAAGGTTAATTGAAAGTAAGTGTACCTTTATTTTTGTGGGGGTTTAGGGGAGAGAAATTGGAAACCTATTTTAGAAAAACGACCCGGATGAGAAGTAAACACCAATCTTCCCGTAATCGATAGTCTAGGACAGGGGTCCCCAATTATTTTTGATGCAGGTACGTTTTAAAAACTCGAATTACTTCCGCGGTCCAGCAAAAATTTAACAGTTACTCAAGTTCAAGTCCAAAAACGTGATTTCCTTTACATTTAGTTATTTTACTTATTTATTATTGCTGACCTTCCATGTCTACTACCCGCCCACCACCGAAATAGCATCATTTATTCTATTAATTTCTATCTCGTCAAGGTCCTAAAAATGTGTCTGCGGTCCACCATTAAGTGACCACTAGTGGTGCAAGTGACTATCGAAGCGGGTTTTTATTTTTACGGAGTTTTCGCTCAAACAACATTTAATCAGTTATGGAGGTAAACTGAAAACCGCAAACTTAGGGGAGTGCGAATGTTACCTTTTAAATGCAAACAGAAGAAACGAAGCTTGAAACATTAGAAGTAAAGTAGAAAATAGCCAAATATATATATTTTTTAATTGAATTTGGTCCCAGTATTTTTAATTTCTCACTATCTTACAGGTGCAGAAAGTATTGTGATCGTCAAAAGAATCGAACTCAAGATTTTGATGAATCTTGACGTTTCATGACCCCTCGAATCCAAAAAAGTTGTTTTTGACTTTCCGCCTTTCTGTCTGTACTTCCAACTAGAGCCTAAACTATTTTACCGATTGGGCTAAAACTTGGTATCTAGTGTTTTCATAGGGTTACCCCGAGTAGTTTTTAAATTGTACATCTAACCCTAAAATTAAGGGTAGTTTACTGAAGGGCAAAAAGAGAAAAAGTCTTTTCTCAAAATCTGCTCTAACGATTTTGATTTAATTTGATTTCTAAACATTTATAAATATTACAAACAAAATGGCTTCCCGCAATATTTCGGCAAAATGACTTTAAGGGCACCGATATGATGCGTAAATTATCTTTTTTTTATAATATCTCCTAAACTATTTGAGATATAAAATTACTTATCGTTACAAATATTTTATAAGAATCATATTTTTATAAAAACCAATAACTTTCAAGCTATACGTAAATATATATGCTCTTATCCTTTGTGTTCAAAAAGTTAACTTTTCGAACAAAAAAGGTAAAAGTATTGTGACCGCAAAAGAAAATATAACCTGAAATGTTGATGGATGTCGACGTCTCAAGACCCCCAAACCCTAAAAAGTGGTATTTGCAATGACGTATGTCTGTGTGTCTTTAGTCTTAAAATTAAGAGTGGTTTAAGAAAGAGTGAAAAGAAAAAAAATCTATTTTCTCAAATTCGACTCAAACAATTTTGATTAAAATTTGTATATAGGTGTTAAGATTATAAATAAACTGGCTATTTTCATTTTACCATGAAAATGAATTTTAGGGTACTTTACAGAAGCAGAAACTTCCGTACCTCTACAACTATTTGAGATACTAAATAACTTATCATTGTAAAATTGTAGTACTATTAAAAATAAATAAAACCCGCCTCGGTGGCGTAGTTGGCTAACGCGCTTGTCGTGTTGATCTTGACTGCTGAGGACGGGGAGATCGAGGTTCGAATCTTGGTCGGGTGAACTGAGGTTTTTTTCCAAAATGAATTTCCACTCTCCCTCCACGCAAATGCAGGTTCACTTCCTCTAATTCAACCTTCCCAATTCCTAATCCATTAGAGTAATTAGTACTTAAAGCGTATAACCCGAACGGGTAGTAAGACGCGGTGCTAAATATTATTATTATTAAAAATATTTTTTTTTATATGGAATATATTTTTATAAATCCACAGTTTCTGAGATATTGGCAAATATTTTAATACAGTTTTGTGAGCTTTAGTTGTAAAGAGATACTACTTAGGTTTTAACGCAATAATTTTCCAATGCCATAAAGTAATAAAATAAGTATGTCTCTAAAGGTTTGTTGTTTTTCCTTAAACCTCTTAGGAGAAATGTTTATACAACAATTATCTATATCCATTTTAGACTCAAGTCAATATTTTCATTTTTTATTACTCAAAATTTATAAATGAGGAATTTGATAGTAATGAGCTGGCATGAAGATTTGCAACACCTAATAAAATGTCGAGAATTTTAACTGGCGAGAATTTTAACTGGAAGTTGAAATTTTAATACAAAGTGTTGACCCTTGTGGAGCCAACATTGATCTTTTTTTATCGGTCCAAACATACAAATGAGGACATTAATTATTTAAAAACAAAATTATAAAATTTAAAACTGGGACTCAAAAAAAAGTTTTACATAAGTATATTGCAATTTATGCTTGGGTTTGCTAGTGTGTAATATTTCGTTTCACATATATGAATTTTGAGTAAATATCTCCATTTTCAAACAATCGAGCGAAAAATTCCGTGCGGAGTTCCGTATCATTTATTCCTAGTAAATTCGCCATCCCAGTCTCAAATATGCACTTGTGAATTCGTCACAGACAGTTTCATCAATAAAATATCAAGCACTAAAAATTAATATTGGATCAGATACGAGTGTAACAAATCGAATGCAAGAAAGATAAATAGCACAACTAATGAGCTTAAATATTTAGGATTTTTTATAACTAGTAATAAAGATATTAAAGGGAAAATAAGTTAAATTTAAAGAGTTACTCTGTTGGCAAGCTAAATACATCTTTCATATCTTCAAGAAATAAAAAACTTACACCAAACAAATTGATAACTGTATAAGTTTTTCATTATGGTTGTAAAGCATGATCCCTTGTCTGACATGACGAGAAGAGATTTTGTCAGTCTTCAAATAAAGTACTTAGGAAAATATTTTGTCCAAAAAAGGGATGAAGATAGCAGAAATGGTAGGAGGCTACAAAATTATGAGTTTTACCTTGTTAACTCCATTCACGGTATGAATTACTCTTTGAAAGGTCTTTTTTACTACCAATATCCTACTATATAATAGATTCCTTGTAGGGAAAAATGCCTTTCAGAAAACAATTCCTACGCTGAACAGACCTTATATATCATCAGACATTGTTAAGTTAATCAAATCTCACAGCATCGTGGGCAGGACATGAAGCGTGAATGGAAGACACTAGACTAACCAACCTGATAGAAAGATACCAGTGGGAAAACCTAGATTCAGATGGGAGCATCATATTTGAATATACCTTAAAGAGAGTTTTATTCTGTCCACCTAATTACAGCCTAAAATAGGGATAGGGTTTAATGAGGTGGACTGGATATAACTATCTCAAAAGAGGGATAGTGTGTAATGAGGTGGACTGAATACAACCGGATCAATATAGGGATAGAATATAATGAGGTAGACTGGATATAACTAGCTCAAGAGAGGGATTGAGTGTAGTTGAGGGGAACCGGATATAACTAGCTCAAAGGAGGGATCGAGTGTAATGAGGTGGACTGGATATAACTAGCTCAAGAGAGGGATAGAATGTAGTGAGGGGGATTGGATATAACTAGTTCAAGATAGAGATAGCACGCAATGAGTAAGACTGGATATAACTAATTTGGGAACATTTAAATAGTATTTTATGATAGATTCAAACATAGATGTCATTTTACTACTATTATGTTCTAAAATTATTACATATATTTTGAAATATGTTGTAACCTATTTAGTAAGATAATTCAAATTGTTCACACTATTGCAATCTTTTTCTTCCATTTAAATTTCCCTAAGATATGAAAAGTTTATTGGGAATGTCAAAATCGGAGTTCAAACTATTTTACCTCTTTGACTTTCACATTTCTAAGTTTCACATACCCATAATAGATGATACTTTTTTGTTTATTATTCTTAATCTTTGCTCAAACCAATGGCTGATAGGTTATTAGTTAAAGAGTAAGACTTTTATCTTAGTAAATAATACACATTTGTTTATCTTACACATTTTTATCTTAAATTTGAGTGAGAATCTAAATCTGCAAATACCTTACATTACACATTTTATTTTAATGCCCCAATTTTTGCTCAAACCAATCTAAGTAGGCACACTGTATACTTAGTAGATAATTATTGACTCCGTGGCCGTCTGGTGTAAAGGTGCGTTTAGACCTATGCCTCCTTTCATGCAACATTATATGCGTAGAGGTCTGCCTCTTTCGGTGCGTCTTGCCTCTTGCATCACGCCTTATAAAACCCGACCTGTTTACACTTTTGCATCTCTTTCCATGCGTTAGAGATGTCGTCGCGGGAAATACTTGCTTCAGACCTCGGTGCACCAATCGTCATTTTACGACGTCAAAAGAAACTAAAGCATCGTGAGTTCTGGGTTCTGGGTAGGTCAGTTTCTAGAATCATGTTCAGTAAGTACAGGGATACTATCAATCAGAAGTACGCGAATTAGATAGAGGTCGAATGTTTAAGTACTTCACAAGAATGTCCCCGAGTGATTTTGATATTTTGCTGAGTATGGTTGAACCACACATTTCAAAACAAGATACTAGATTTTGGCAACAGGTGACAGCTATCATAGTTTGATGAACCAGTTTAAAATATCGGTGTCATCGATTTCAGTCATTATTCCAGAAGTATGCGTAGCCATCGTCAAGGCACTCTATGATTATGTGAAGATGAGTTTTAAAAAAGGTTGCAATGGCTCTAGTACATTATTATTATTATTATTATTATTATTATTAGCACCGTGTTAGGGTTATACGCACTTACGCTAATGTGTAATGGTAGGGTGATAGTGAGATTAAATGGAGGACCTACAGTTTAACGTGGAATCCAAACCACGGTGGAGGCCTGGCATTCCTCACATTCACAAGATGTCTTGTCAGAAGAGAAGGAAGGGTTTGGTAGTCAGATAAATCTTTGCCGGGACCGAGGATTGAACCCCAGCCGCCAGCATAGAAGTCTGACACCTTACCCATAGACCACCAGGTCACCTGGCTCTAGTACAAAATACCTTTGAACAATTCTCTAGCGACCGTGAGGCGAGAGTGTTGGAACATGCTCCCCAAATATTTGGGGAGCACTTGATCCTACCTGCGACTATGCGCACAACTACATTTGGGGCATGTGACTGCGCATGCCCCAACGTGCCTCTACGGTGCACCTAGTTGCATGAAAAAAGGCATAGTCTAAACGCACCTTTAAAGCGTTATTCTTGCAATAGATTTGACTGCCGATGAAACTGATATCGGGGTTCAAATCTTAGTTAGCCGTATTTATTTTTTTTCCCCTTAATTATTTACCACCCTCCTTCCACAAGAATGTAGGGACATTTCATCTAAAGTCAACCTTCTTCATACGTAGCTGACTAGCTTAGTAACTATATATACGTAAACCCTAATAGTTATTAAAACGTGGTACAGTAAAAAAAAAGCTGATCATTTAAGGAGGCTAGTAGCTTCTTCAAACTTAGGGGAACTTTAGGTGACACCTAAAATGTTTCGGATATTGTCTTATTGTGATTGATATTATTTAATGCGTCTGTATAAAATAAATATAAAATTAAAACTTATTGTGGACTCTGTTTTTAGCCCATTTAAAAACATATTACCTAAGCAAAATTTTCGCTAGAATTTGGTAAAGTTTTTTAATATAAAAGGTGTTCGTAAACTCATAGCCCAAACTGCACATATAGCGTGTTTGAACCATGAATTAACACAAAACCGCCATACACTTACATCCGGAAAAACTATGAAATAGCATTAAATTGTGTTTAAAGCTTCAGCGCACAACGCCGGTAGAGCAAAGCTGTTCAGGCATGCGTGTATAATAGGTTGTATAAGAGTTAGGCACGCAGAACTACACACCTTAACCTCTCGGAGAGTGGCAGAAGAACATACCACAGTTAGTAGTAAACAACACACTAGTCCATCTAGAAATGAGAATACGTTCCGAGTGTCATCATTAACGGTCCTACACCACAGAAAGTGCTTGCCATTATTATATGTGCAGTGCAGTGCGCGTAGCTCCTATGCAACTGGTTGTACACGCTTGCTTGAACAACTTAGTTCTCCCGACGTTGTGCGCTGAAACTTTGAATACAATTTAATGGTATTTGCATATTGCTCGCATATTTAAGTGTAAAGGGGTGACCTGGTGGTCTAGGGTTCAATCCTCGGTCCCGGCACAGATTTATCTGATCACCAAACCCTTCCTTCACCTCTGACAAGACGTGTATTAATCACTGAATGTGGGGAATGCCAGGCCTCCACCGTGGTTCGGATTCCACGTTAAACTGTAGGTCCTTCATTTCATCTCACAATCCCCCCACCATTACATATTAGCGTAAGTGCGTATAACCCGAACGGATAGTAAGACGCGGTGCTAATAATAATAATGATAATAATAATAATAAGTGTAAAGGAATTTTCTATTACGTTTGGCTTAAACAAGCTATATGTGCAGTTTTGGCTTTGGGTTTCCTAAAACCCTGTATTTATAAGAATATGACTATCAGTACATTATACTATCATTTATCAACTAAATGTAGTATATCGGTGATCATGTGAACTAAATGCCCACCTCATACTATAGTATTGGACTTTACGTGTAAGTTCAAGCTCATATTCCAGCTTTGCGTACATATATTTTTTTTCTCTAAATGGTTACACATTTTCACTACAAACAAACACTAGTAGATCTACTATATATAAGTGCTACCTATCTTACTCCAAGCCCATTAGCAAAGAAAAAATGACGCGATTATATAATACAATCAACTTAATCACTCAAAGTGCATTATTGTTGCTTACTTTTGTTAAAATAAATGGTTTCGATCAACTATGTATCAATAAACTACCGTTAGTGTATTGATTAAGAATTATTAAGAGAGTGATAAATTAAATTTATTATATCTAACATGCAATACATTACTGGGCTAAAAGGTGGTATGTTTTTTATAACATTAATTGAAATAAGATATAATTTGGCTCTGTTTAGTTTAAAAACTAAAAATATATCATAAAAAGTAAATCGGAATCCTACTAAAATTATTTTCTTGAAAATCAAAGCTATATAAAATTTTTGAAGACTGGTTAAAAGCTCGTACATTAATTTTAGTAGTGTGTCAGTCAAAAATATCTATGATCTTTCTTACAGGGGATACTTGTAGAATTATAAACCGGCCACTTTTTGCTAACAAAACATTTTTCTCTAAATCTCTTAGTTTCTTTCTCTTTCGTTCTCTATCGCTATCTTCTTCTCTCTCACATTCTTTAGATTTTTATCTCTATACATACATACATACGAGTATTGCTCTCTCGTTAACTGTCTATAGCTCTCTCCATGAAAACGTGGGTACATTTAATCTATTCTACCTTATCCTTACTCCATTAATGCTATAACTGTGTGTAGCAAGGACTAGTGATAAAGATAATAAATAAGGAAATGAGTTTTATTTCTCTCTTTCAACCAAGTAGAAACCTCGTACGAGTTATAAAGCACGTGGGATGGGAAAAAAAGGAAGAAGAGAGGGTTAATAATCCACCTTGAATGATGGGAGTGTTTGTAGGCGGTGGCAGTAGTAAGCCATCTTGTTTTTGTAACATTT
Source organism: Timema poppense (assembly GCA_902141375.1). Lineage (NCBI taxonomy): Eukaryota > Metazoa > Arthropoda > Insecta > Phasmatodea > Timematidae > Timema > Timema poppense. The sequence continues at coordinate 63,004 of CABFOV010001702.1, read as the reverse complement.
ACAAGAAAGCAGATCCGAAAAAAAAAAAAATATATATCTAACTTACATGTTAGAGACTCTCACACTAGCTAACTGCAGCTTTGAGTCATATTGCCAACATTATTAATTGGGGTTTTTAAGGAGTGATAAGAGTAATCTTATCTAAGGGTGCTACATGTGAGAGCAATCAAGTGTTGCATACGTTTATAAATCCCGGATTATTTATTAATTATTATTATTACTAGCACCGCGTCTTACTACCCGTTCGCGTTATACGCACTTACGCTAAAGTGTAATGGTAGGGTGATTGTGAAATGAAATGGAGGACCTACAGTTTAACGTGGAATACGAACCACGGTGGAGGCCTGGCATTAAGATGTCTTGTCAGAGGTGAAGGAAGGGTTTGGTAATCAGATAAATCTATGCCGGGACCGAGGATTGAACCCCGACCACCAACATAGAAGTCTGACACCTTACCCCTAGACCACCAGGTCACCTATTTTTTATTAATTGATTTGATATCCTTCAATATTGTTTTCACCAAAAAATAGTGCAAAGTTCTGACAAGTTAAAAAGTTACATTTTAAGTTTAAATTATTTTTAAAAAAAGGTATAATAAATTACATAAAACCCTATAAAACAAAAACATATGGTGCATATAACCCGAGCGAATAATAATAATAATAGCATTATCTTACAAATTTCTATTCTAACCTTATCAAAACATGACTTTAATGCTTTAATCTCATAAGTAGCCTAATAATTTTCACGTAAAGCGTTGCATTTAAAAAAATATTTAAACTCAAAATTGTAATTTTCACCTACATTTTGTTCAAGACAATATTAAAAAATATCAAACTTCTTAAGTAATGTGAATTTCCAAACGTCCACAACGCGTCCCAGTATTCTACCATGTGACATCCATAAGACCCGCTTCGGTGGCGGCGTGGTCTAGCGCGCTATTCTCGTGTTAAGCTAGACTGCTGAATATGGGGAGATTGAAGTTCGAACCCGGTCAGACACACTGAGTGCTGTTTCCCTAAATGGTTCTCCACTATCACTACGCCAATAAGGGTGCGTTTCCTTTAAATAAGCCTTCATCTCCAAATTATTAGTGTAATTAGAACATAAGTGTATAGCCTAAATGGGTGGTTAAGTGCAGTGATAAAAAATCTCACAAGATTAATATATTTATATAGCTGTGCCAAAACATATAAAATCTTGATCTAATAGAATGATTCCGTTTATTTGTATGGGCTTTATAATAGTAAGTAACTAATGGTGGGGTGTGTCAGTGGTGTATCGCCCAGTCCCGTAGGGCCTGTAATGTTTTGGTGGAGGG
>CABFOV010001702.1:33952-61079 GCA_902141375.1 Timema poppense | reverse complement strand
GGGGGGGGGGGGGGAGGTTGTCCCTTTAGACTAGGCGCTATATGTAATTCTAATTAGCTTATATGTTAAACGAAAGTTTGAGTTACATCAACGAGAAATTTCACCTCACTCGGTGCAGTGGTTTTACAGCTACAGAGATTCGTCCGAGGGTTGTCGGGGGAAGCTGGGAGTTGGTTCTGGGTGGGTTCGAAGTCTACCAGCTTTAGGTATCCCCCAACCAAAGGGCAACTTCCTAGCGCAGGTAGTTCAGGATATACTTCTGGGGATAAGAAGGGTTGGAGGGGGATGGTTGTTTCAGGTTAAGTCTTATAAGTAATTTTAATTAGCCTATATGTTAACCAAAATTCTGAGTTTTATCCCATGAGAAATTTCAAATCAATCGGGTAAGTGGTTTTTAAGTGAAAGGGTAATGTAGATATGTAGCGCATAGTACAGTGACAGAGTGCTTTCTTAATTGTATAGTAGTAGATATTAGAATATTTGTCATAATCAGGGGCAGTTTATGACATGCATTTCTTTTTAACTAAAACAAACAGACAATACACGTAAACACATTATGTTCATGAACCTCTGATTGGGGGAATATTTTTATAGGTGATTTTTTGTTTGTTTAGTGTGCGTTTTTTATATGTTATGCTATGTTAAACAAGTATATTTTTAAATAACATTGCTGCTTATCCATGACCACTTAAACATTTTTTTTTTAACTAAACAGTTGTCGGAATGAGAAGATATTTACATACTTTAAATTAATATGTACAATGTTTACTTGCGGGGTTAGAAAATCAATATTACGGGCGAAGCAATGCAGCTTAGCTTGGAATGAATGCATTGGGATGGTAAGCTATTGCTTCTGGATCATATTTATGAAAAACTGTTCAGATTTATCTTCATATACACATACTCAGTTGCTAAAGGCAGAGGTGTAGTGGATTGGAGACGGCATTCCAGCACAGCTTTTCGCGGGAAAATATTTAATTAAATCAAGTATTAAAAAAAACAGCTATATAGTCCATCTTGACAATAACTCATATTCCAAAAGACTTGAATCCTTTGTTAAACTGCACCAAGCTTATATCCTGCAGTTCATCTGTATGTGAGCGTAGATTCAGTCACATGAATATTATAACATCAAGAAGACAAGACTTACAATATCACATGTCTCAGCCCTGATGTTCATTAAGCTTCACGGCTCCAATGTAAGAGGGTGGTATTCTTTAGTGAAGACACGGTTAATCAAACACCGCACCGCAGACGATACAAGGGTACGACAAGCTAAACATAGCCTATAGGAAGAGGAAAAATACAATATGTTCGTCAAGTCGTTTAATTGCTAGCTTATTAAAAATTAGTAGGCAGCACAAAACTGTTATCTTATCTATCGAATAAGTGATTTCATTTCTTTTGTTTTGTAAGAAAATTAATATTTTCATTTATATTTGATTAGATTTAATATTCCTTTAACCCATCAGTGATGCACTTGTGTTAAAAATATCCAAAATAACTTTTTTTAGTAAAGTTTTATACTATGCAATTTCAAGTTAACTAATTGATTTTATATCAATATTATGTTAAAGATTTTCTAAAATTCTATGAATCAATCAATTCTGATTAAATTTACGATGATTTGTGCGAATTCTTGGAATTTTAGGGGAAGGGCGCTAAGTATGTTTCTTCCTTAATAACCATTAAAAAGTGATCCAAATAGGTTCCAGAGGCATTTATATTTGTGAAATTTTCTCTCCTCCAGCTCCAAACCGCTCCCTTCAACATAGAGGTGGCTATATGACCTTCCATTCTTCCACTGCTAAATTTACGACTACACCACTGGTCTTTTATGACACATGTACATTGTAGTTCACAGTAATTTAAAGTGAATGTTTGGTTTAGTCGTGTTCTTTCTTCTTTCAGCAGAAGTAAATAAAATATTGTTCCAGGAGAAACATAGATTTTTAGTTTTCTTCCCACGGTGTGAATATCTTTAATATGTCTTGGAATTTAACGACAGAATTTTTTTTTCTCTTCGTTTAAAAAGGTTTGCATCAAATGCTAATAAGTCAATGACTGATATTCAACAACTGTTGATATAGTCATGTGAAGAAAGTTAAACTATGTTTCTGCTGGAGTAATATTTTGGGCCAGTTTCATAGACAAATTTAGTACGCCTCAAGTCCGGCGCTACACTAAATACAAGACGACACCTACCTAAACTCGAATGGAATGGGCCGTTCTCGCATAGGAAACTGGCCCATTCCATTCTGGTTTAGGTAGGTGTCGTCTTGTATTTAGTGTAGCGCCGCACTTGAGGAGTACTAAATTTGACTATGAAACTGTCCCTTTATTTGTATTGGGCAAAAAATGTTTTTACTATAAAAACTGCAAACCCATTGGCCTTTTCTTGTGTTATTTACACTCCCACCTTAAGGAAAGCCCAATCAGAACATCTTAATGGGAGCTGAGCCCCAATAACTCAAGTTTCCGACAAATCGGGCAAGGAGAGAATGATGTCATTTTCCTTGAGTCCACAGTTGCATATTCAAATTAATTATAAGTAAACAAGATCCCATAATCCGTATTGGTGATAGATTAACAAGGTATAAACTATATATGAGTTTACAACAGACTCATGTACACTATATTGAAAACGCTGAAATAGATTAAGGTATCTCATTAATACTAACTAGAGCTTAATTAACACATTTTGACAAGAAGCTCACACATCCAACTAATTAGCTTTTTGACTTCATCTGATTGATGTTCTAATTAAGTGTTAGCATTAATACAAAACAGTGTTTAGTTGGTCAATTTTATTTTAATTATTTATATGCCTTTGTACCGCCTATGTAATCTAGCGGTCAGAGTTTCTGGCTACAAATCCAGAAGTCTCTGGGTTGATCCCTGGCCCTTCCAGATTTTTATGTGAATCATTGAGTGTAACGGGATTCAACTCAACATCGTGACGACAAATGATGAACTACTTGAACGGAGAAAGTAGCGGCTCAAGTCTGGAATACCGATATTAACGGTTCATTGTGCATATCACACGACACACTCTTTCCAGAAAAGTTGGGACCTATCATCACCAACACACGGCGGCCGCTAGGCTGCTATGGCTAGATTGAAGGCTGATGCCATAGAGTTTTTATATGCCATTGCTTTAAACAGCACAAGATTCACTTTCTAGCCTAAAGTGTCATTTCAGATAAATTGATAAATTTACAAATATATTTTGCAGCCAACATTGAGAGCATTTTACTATATTACTGTTGTTTCTATATATATTGATAATATTTATCAAAACTTACATCTGCAGATCACATTACTTGACGTATGTATACGAAAAAGTAGATCCATTCATAAGGGTTAACTAACTCATTTACTAGGAAATTTGTATTTAAATTTGCACGCTTATAAATAAATGTTAAAACCTAACACTAAGAAATATAGTTTTTTTATAAAATTTTGTATTGTATTGTGAATCGGGAGAGTGGGGATGTTTTTCCCCCCAGGGGAATGGCACTGACCTTATTCTTAATTACTCATCTCTTATTTTCCTAGTAAAACCAGTCGTTAAAAAGATTTGTTTAGAACTTATTAATAAAAATTGGTATAATCGTAGACAAAATAAAAATAATTTTTGTTGATGCCATTAACATTAATAAAACCAATGTTTTTTAATGTTGAAGAATTATACAAAGAAAGAATTGAAAAAAAAACACGTAGCATACGAGTTATTTTTATTTATTTCTTGGGTCTAACGTGATCTTTACAAACAAAGGGTTGTATCAACATACACACTAACTACCAAACACAAGAATAATCGTAAATAGCACTCCACCCTAGTGATAAGAATATTAATTTTTAAATACGTAAAATAAAGATATAAGAAATAATGAGATTCCAAATAAACACTTTAACTATAACTGTAATGAAATACCTAAAATTATTTGCGTATAAAACAAAAGACGATTGAATAGCTCTAATGTATCATAGTTAAACTAAAATCATATAGAAATATTATTATTACTATTATTATAATATAACCACGTCTTACTACCTTTTTAGATTTTACGCATATTATGATAATTACTCTAATTGGCTATAAACGAGGAAAGGAGCATTTTAAAGGTAGTATACCCGAATTTGCGTAGAAGGAGAGTGGGAAACAATTTAGGAAAAAACACCCTCAGTAGAACCTCAATCTCCAAATCTTAATCAAGCCAGTCTAACACTAGTGACCTAAAGTTATTTGCGTATAAAACACAAGACGATTGAATAGCTCTAATGTATGAGTTAAACTAACATGGGGAAAACTACCCCCTCCCCCTCCTAATGCTTACAATCAAGATTCTAAGCTCGACCTCTCTATCTCCATCAATCCAGTCAATTGTGAGCTTGATTTCTTAGATGACGAGAACATCAATGTTAGTAACACATATTGAGCAGCAAATTAGAATCGACACCAAAATGGAGAAAAAACATAGTACACACTTTCTCTAGAAACACTCAATTTAGAATGAAGATCTATGACGTCAACACGCAGTGAATTAACGCTCACTTCATCGCGAAGAGAAGTATAGGTGAGAGAATAGTGTTAGTGAACTCTTGAAGGAGGTTAGGTTAAGGGTGGAAGGGTAGAAGTTCTCAAAGAGCGAAAGGCCGTTCTAGGACAAATGACCCCCGTGTAGCAACATGATGAATTACTTTATTATGCTCGCACTGGAGCTCACAATGGAGTCCCCAAGATGGCCGCCAGGCGCATACTCGCGAGAGAGAGACAGAACTGGCGTGGCTGGAGACAGTTGAACAAAACACTTTGGTTTTGTCGCTATCCGGAAACAGAAAGGACACAACAGGGCGCTTCCAAAGATGAACAAGTTTAAGACTATTTAGTTAAGTTACTTTCAAAATAGGGTTTGTAGAGTATGTCATTGTAATCTATAAACTTTCTCATAGTTTATTTTAATACATATTAAGTATTTTATAATCTATTATAAGCAAGTTGAATACTCTACCGGTATAGAAACATAGATCTGCATAAACTACAGTACTAGCTTATTTCCTTAAAATTAGAAAATTAAACAGAAAAATACAATTTGAAAAACCAGTCCTCCCCCAGTGAACCCAACTGAGATTAGAACCTTGTTCTATATATCACCGTCAATCTAGCATATTGCGATCCTGACATCACAAGCCGTGTGAGCACGATTGCATGTATCGTTGCGTGTGAAAACCACTATAAACCACTATAAACCACTTGTCGTTAAACAATAACACACATAAAATTATCCACACAAGCGGATTCATTTTTTAAACGGTTTCCAAACTCCACAAATCGTCTAAACAACGAGAAACGCAACACTGGCCTCGGTGATCGCATGGCCTTGCAATAGACTGGACTGCCGATTACGGAAGATCGGGGTTCGATGCTCAGTCGGGTGTACTGATGGTGGTTTCTCCTAGAAAAAAAAATCCCAATCTCCCTCCACGAATAAGGGGGTTCACCACCTCTAAATTCAAATTTATTCATCCCTAACAAATTATCTTTACCAGTTAATATGTGTATAACATGACCGGGTAACAAAAATACGTGTTTACAATAAATGTGTATATATGTATAGGTGACCTAGCGGTCTAGGGGTAAGGTGTCGGACTTCTGTGCTGGGGGTCCGGGGTTCATTCCTCGGTCCCGGCACAGATTTATCTGATTACCAAACCCTTCCTTCACCTCTGACAAGACATCTTGTGAATGTGAGGAAAGCCAGGCCTCCGCCGTGGTTCGGATTCCACGTTAAACTGTAGATCCTCCATTTCATCTCACAATCACCCTACCATTACACAATAGCGTAAGTGCGTATAACCCGAACGGGTAGTAAGACATGGTAATAATAATATGTATATATGTTTTTTAACACACCGTCTCACTACTTGTTTGGGTTATCCACATATTATGAACCGACAATGATAATATGTTAGAGATTAAAAAGGGTTAGATTTAATGGAGGTGTACTAATTAATATTGGTATACCACCTAAGAAAGGGCTGAGTGAAAAAGGGTTGAGTGGAAAAGGGTTGTGTCACTATATTTTTGCGAGTCTCCCCTAAATATCCCAATAGCAGATTGAACTAGTAGTCACCATGTGAAAGTAAATTTAATTTTCTAGCTTCTTCCCTTTTATATTGTTAAAGTATTTTCTGAAATCTTTATATATTTCACATTAATCTTATCCGGTATTTTCGTTGTGTTGCATATATATTAAGTTCATAAAAAAAAACATTTTCCTTATAAAATAATTTTGAATTTTTTTTATACAGTTCTATCTTCGTATGATGAGTCTTTTTATAAAATACAATTTTTTTATTTTGAATTGATAATTTTTCATCATTTTATTAGTGTTATTTTATTTATATACACACACACATATATATTTATATATTGATAATATATATAAATTCAAGGGTTACAAATCCCAGTGACGTATGAATACGTTAAAGTATACATTGTAGCTCTTCTAGCTGTTAGATAAAGCTATTCCAATGAAGATGGGACTGTAATCACGTGTTTTAACCTACAGTGAACTGTTAATATTTTAAGTAAGGCAAAACAGTTTATTTATTTTCAAAGTTTGTAACACCAACTTTAACTAACTCGAAAGACAACAAAAGTAAATTACAAACTGGTTGTGATCAATTCTACTAAATATCAAGTCTCATTATCCAGTAAAAGGGATTTAGGGGGTTTGAGTCTTAGCTGGATGCACATAAGGTAGTCTTTCCTAAATGCTTTCGTACTGTCACTCGACGCGATTATTGTTAAATTCCCTTAAAATTTTACCTTCCATATTTTTAATTAATTACTGCGGTTAACTACGTATAGACAGAATGGGCAGCATAACGGAGAGAGAGAAGCGGTACTTTTTGTTTTAGTGGCGATCATTAGTACAAACTTGTCTAGTAGACGCGCCATGGCTTTACACAGCTGGCTGCCACGTAGTCCCAAAAAGAGGGGGGTGTGGAAGAAAGGGGGGTACAATAGTACATTAATTTAAGATAATAATGTGCATTTTCTCGAAAATAAAATGGAAAAATAAATAAATGATATTAATGTATCATAAATATTAACATTATATGATCTATGAAAGACTGCAATATCTGTTCCACGCAAGGTTTAAGAGCGTCTGTGCCAATAAAGCGTTCAAGGTGTTATTATTATTATTTAGCACCACGTCTTACTACCCGTTCGGGTTATACGCTTTAAGTACTAATTTCGCTAATGGATTAGGAATTGGGAATGTTGAATTAGAGGAAGTTCACCCGACCGAGATTCTAACCTCGAGCTCCCCGTCCTCACCAATCGAGCTAAGCACGACCCGCGCGTTAGCCAACTACGCCACCGAGGCGGGTTCAAGGTGTTGCGTGTCGGTTGTAGGTTGCTTTTTTGGGGGGACTATGATCAATTCATACGTCATGAACTTTATCAGTTTAAGGAAGAGACTTTTTAGGAAATACACAAGGATCTTTTTTGGCCCAAACCAATAACCTTTTACTCACTATTTTATTAATGGGGTTTTATAGGTATTGATATTGTCCATTAAAATTGACAGCTTCAGTTAATAAGACCCGATGTATGAATACGCGAAATAAATGTTATTTTTTTTAGAGATTAGATAAAGTTATTGCTAAGAAGATTGAACTTTACATTAGATATCCACAAGACAACTTAATTTATACAAAATATGACTGTGCTTTAACCCACCCTTCCCTTTCTAACCACTCACTAAATTTGAATCCAGAATACGTGCTTGCCCACCGAACTACTTGTTTTAAATAAAATATGTTGATGCATCTCGGTATTGTTGATCAAAGCTACCCCATCTCTTGGAGGGATGGCTGGTAAAGGAGTGGAGTACTAGTGGAATATGGGGGGGGGGAGGATGGAAGGTCTGACATAGCGGGTGACGTGTTGTAGCAAAGACAGGCAGTCAGGCATCTCATTGCTAGCCATCCATCCATCTACCGTGTGAGACACACACACACACACACACACACCAGCAATATTCGCGTTGTATTACATTGAGTAGAAACACGATAAATCAAGTCTAACTGAATGGGCTGGTTTCCTCTAGCTCAGCGACGGCGAAACTTTTCCTACTCGTGGACTAGCTGAATTTTGCCACATTTACGTTTATTAATAACCATTTTAAAATAAAAACATGTTTAGTATTAACGAATTTATTGAATGGCAAATCAAATTGTTTATTTTAATAGTATCTACATTTTAAGGAAGGACATTTTTTTATAATGTCAAAGTGAGTGTGTTAGACAATATTAATTCTAATAACTTAAGAGTAAAAACTTTGAAAACAACCAACAGCTTGTGTGAAAAAAAGTCAAATTGATTTATATGCTAAAAATATATTCGTAGAGCCCTATATTTTCTCGATTGATTTGAAACATGTTACTATATTTTGTTAGCCAATTTTATTCCTAGATGTTGACTTCACAAAGTTCATTGTGACAAAATGACATTGAATAGTATGGCTGTCAAAATGATTACTTCAAAAAAGCATAACGTGTTAGGAAAAGTTTTACTTAATGTTTTTTTTCTTTCATGTTGTCGTGCCACACAAACCGTGTTTGATGGCCACAGATTTTCAAATCCTACCCTAGCCTAAGTTTGTCACGTTGTGAACAAACCAACAGGAACAACCTTTATTTGAAAAGGATTTTTTTTTTGTGGAAAAAAAACACGTTTCTCTGAAAGAAATGTGAAAACAAATTTATTCACATAAAAATTACTCTACTAAAAGCCACAATAATTTAAATTATATATTTTATAAGTGTAGCGATTCCCAAAATTCTAACCAATTGATTTTAATTGTATTTAATGTAACTAAACCAAACACATCAAATTTCAAAAACATTGAAAGATGACATCTTAGCTTCAAAATCTACAATTTTCTTCAATAACAGTTTCTAGAGTTCTTCTTAACATATTTTAATTTTATTCTTTACACAAACAAAATCATCTACCTCTAGGATTATTTTATAAAATTTTACAAATTTTCAATAATAACAAAGTTACAATCTATAATTTATACTTTAATTCAGATTGGCAATATTTGGAATATACCGAGACAAAAAGAGTGTCTGATATCAGAAGAAAAAAAAGTTGTGGAGGTCTATTTTAAGCTTAATATGTATACAAAACTCAGTGTGTCGCTGGGCTTTGCTACAAACTGTTTGATTTGGATAAACTGGAAAGTCAGTAAAGGCAGATTTCCACCTGGGTGGAGCTCGTTATTGTTTTTAAATCCATTAACATGACACAACTATATACCAGTATTACATCTATTTTCGTGGTCCGCGTCTTACTAGCCATTATGGCTACGCACACACGTATAATTCACTAAGAAACAAAATTTGCTGATCCATTCCCAAACAATATGTTAGGAATTGGGATAAAGCTGGTGAGTTAAGAGGTTTTTTTTCTTATCACCGTCTCCTGGTACCCGTTAGACATAAGCATACATTAATTATGATATGGGATAAATGTGGAATGGTAAACTTTAAAGGAATAATATACATAGCACCGCGTCTTACTACCCGTTCGAGCTATACACTTGGGTACTATTTACACTAATAAGATAGGAATTGGGAAGGTTGAATATAGAAGAAATGAACCTGGATTTGCTTGGAAGGATATTGAAAAACCATCTAGCAAAAACCACCCCCAGTTTATCTTTGCAAGATTCAAACTACGATCTCCCCATCTTCTGTTGTAAAGCACAACACGAATCTAGCGCATTAGCTAACTACGCCACTGAGGCGGGTAACTTTAAAGGAGATGTGTACAAATTTGTATGAGGTTAAAGTAAGAAACTTTTGATAAGTAAACATTTAGCTAGAAAGTCAAGTGACGGCTCATTCCATATAACTTTTAATGTTGAATAAAAAGTTTTAAGTAAACATTATCAAGATTACTTGCATACATTGCTGCAATAAATTATTAAGTTGGATAGGGGTGAGTAAGTAAGGTAGAATTATGAGGAAATATACCTGCTCCTACGAGTAGAAAAAGAGAGTGGAAAGTAATAAAGGAAAAAAAAAGATCCAGCTTCAATACACACGTAAAGTATTCAAGCCTTGAAATATCAGCCTCCTAAAAATCAGATAGGATGGTGTAGACTGATGGGTTAGCCCACTGATGCGAATCTTGAGAGTAAAAATGTCTGCCCTTCTGGAACTCGAAACCTACCCTATTCAAGCAAACACTATTTCGACAATGCCAAAGGGAGGGAGGCAGGGAACGTGAGTGATGGTAAATATTTTTTATAGAAATGACACAAAAACATTTGTTTCTTTAAATAAATAAAATATTGCTTAGTCATATAGTTTGTTTAATTTTCTGCAATAGCCAGTTTTTTAATCTTCGTTATGAACATCTCGGAATTTGAACAAAACTTTTTCTTTTCATTTAAAAACTATTATCGAATGTAATTATATGCACATGACAAATATAATATTACATTATATACGAGTGTTATAAGAACTGTTTAGATTACTGGACGTATAAAATTAGACAAGACTTTTATCTACTGAAGCAATTATTATATTTATTTGGACATTACACATAAAACCGTTTTTCAAAGTGTTTTAAATAGCATGTAATACGTGACCCTCATCATTGGGTGCACGCCGACAAAGACATACTTTTCACCCAGCCTATTTTGCCAGTAACGCCCAAGGTCAGGGTTAGGATTTAATTTGGGTGAACCGTGGGTGGGTTTTATCCTGAATGATAGCCAGCCTTGTGAAATATTGATCAGGTTGTTGACTTAAGAGGTCTAGGGGGTTCACCTCTTGGTTGGTACCGGGGGATCTTTCTCCGTAGGGAAATAATTCCCGTGGTCACCAGGATTTGGTTAATTAAGCCTAAATTAGGTTAAGCTCTTCATTGGATTCACTCAGTCATTATTATCATTCCCTCATCTCATCGGGGCATATAAAGAGCCTCCCCGAAAAGGATTAAACATACGGGCGTTCCCTGGGCAAAGGTACATTAGTACTGGCTAATATGTCCATAAACTGAAATAAAATTTGATTTAGCCCAGACACGCCATAATTATTACAATCATCCTGAATGATATCAAGTGTTGCCAACGACCATACAAGTGTTGTAGCTAGATTATTACCAGAAATTCGCTAGATTGTCCCTAAATGAAAAATTAAAAAGCCGTCAGATGTGTCGCCAAACCAACGGAACGATGGCATTGTGATTTGGGAATGATAGATATTTTAGAGCGCTTCTCTGGACCGAAGAAATGCGTTCTTGCAGAATGGTAGTTCAAAAACAAAAATTTAACAGCATTAAAATTTAAAATAATTAACATGAACTTGACAAAAAAAAATTAAAGAAAGTCGCCAGTCACCATATTCGACGTTAGACGCTAAAAATGAAAATTAGTCGTTTCAGACCCGTAAAAGTCGCTAAATTGACAACACTGACTATATATTACCGAGTGAGTGCGGGTACATTTATTTTTAATTAGACCTTTCTCATCTCACCCCATTATGCGAGTAGTTCGGACAGGTATTCAAAAGCATGGTGCACCAAAAAATAAAAACTGTTATAGGGTTAGTAACATTGTTATTAGTGATCTAATAATTAGGTAACGACTATATGTCTACTCGCTACGTTATCCTGTGACGCTAGTAGCGGGTTGGCGAGGGGTGGGTAGGGGCTGCATGTCCTGCAGGAGACAAGGTAGCAAACACGCTCGTGAATCATTAAACCCCGTTAACACGATAAAACGGGCAAACATATAGATGATCACTGGAAGGAGGGATGTCAACCGATAGTGTTGATCAAATTAACATCAAAATCCTATAGGGCACAAATAAACAGAGCAGCGCTGCTGTAAACTGGGACGGAAAGTTTCATAAAAAAAAAATTAACAATCGGCTCGTGCTGAGCTTTGCGATGTGGTGTACTCGTATATGCCACAATTAGTTCATGAATATAATTAGGCGAATTCGTCTGGTCTATATTAACTAATAATTTAAATGTATCTTGTTAAATACCCCATATCTATGCTCATGTGGTCTAGACGTCATGATAGTCTAGTCTGGCTCGCTGGCGATGAGGTCAGGGTCCTAGTCCTGATGGGGTGTGTTGAGGGTGACCTTTTCTAAATGATCTACAACTCTTGTTTGACGCGAATATGGGTATACTACCCCTGCGCTCTATGGAGGGTGATTTTAGGAGGGTCTATACATATATACAATTATATATAACCCGCCTCGTTGGCGCAGTTGGCTAACGCGCTTGTCGTGTTGAGCTCGACTGCTGAGGACGGGGAGATCGAGGTTCGAATCTCGGTCGGGTGAACTGAAGGTGGTTTTTTCCTAAATGCTTTTCCACTCCCCCTCCACGCAAATGCGGGTTCACTTCCTCTAATTCAACCTTCCCAATTCCTAACCCATTAGAGTAATTAGTACGTAAAGCGTATAACCCGAACGGGTAGTAAGACGCGATGCTAAATATATAATTATATATTTTATATAACATGTATATCTATATGTATATTTGTAGGTGACCTGGCGGTCTAGGGGTAAGGTGTTAGGCTTCTGTGCTGGCGGCCGGGGTTCAATCCTCTGTCCCGGCAAAGATCTATCTGATTACCAAACCCTTCCTTCACCTCTGACAAGACATCTTGTGAATGTGAGGAATGCCAGGCCTCCACCGTGGTTCGGATTCCACGTTAAACTGTAGGTCCTCCATTTCATCTCACAATCACCCTACCATTACACATTAGCGTAAGTGCGTATAACCTGAACGGTTAGTAAGACGCGGTGCTAATAATAATAATAATATATGTATATTTAAATAATTACTTTTGTTGGCTAAAAGTATTGAATAATTTCTAGCAGGCATGCCCTACCCGTTAAAAAAATTAGCTGTGTACGCCCTTGTGACCTTACTCCAGTAATTAAATTAAAGCAGATAGTCCATATGGGTGGTAAAACGTGGTGCAAGATGTAAACCATATTATCCACGTGTTTTTTAATTCATGGATTGGGGAACATTTGGTCGACGAGAGCAAATTAAGATCCCAAATATAATAATAATTATTATATTTATTCTTTAGCACCGCGTCTTACTACCCGTTCGGGTTATACGCTTTAAGTACTAATTACGCTAATGGGTTAGGAATTGGTAAGGTTAAATTAAAGGAAGTGAACCCGCATTTACGTGGAGGGAGAGTGGAAAACCATTTAGGAAAAAACCACCCCCAGTTCACCCGACCGAGATTCGAACCTCGATCTCCCCGTCCTCAGCAGTAGAGCTCAACACGACTAGCGCGTTAGCCAACTACGCCACCGAGGCGGGTCCAAATATAATTCAATCCTAATAGCTTCACTAATGATAACTATTTGCTATATTAAGTTATTTATTTCCTCTAACTGTAATAAATCTTACTACCCGTCTAGGCTATGCGCATATTCACACTAATAGGGTGGGGGAAACCCTCACTCTATAAAGACGGGAATCGAACCCATTCCTATTCTTCACAGGAAGACCAGTCCATGTGGCCACTGGTGTGGGGCCTTCACCCAGAGACGGGTAAACAAAACTTTTTTAAGACCTTATTCGGTGGTCACATGGTATAACACGTCACTCTTTCATTAGACTGAATTGCCGGTGACTGGGAGATCGGGATTCGAATTAAGGTTGGGTGTATCGAGGGTGTGTTTTTTAAAGATTTGATTTGTTTTACCCCCCGACTCAACACAAATGTGGGTGTATTACCATCAAAATGTTACCTTCCAAATCCCTACCCCAATTGTGGATAGTCCAGATGGGTTAACGACAGAGCCAAACAGAGATTTCAAGAACCTCCATTAGTCTGTAGAACCACTTTTGAATTTTGAACTTTTTTTATGCCAAAGTTTGGTATTAGTTTTGTATCATTTTGTACAATAAAGAAAAAGTTTTGTACCCGTACCTGTATTGAGTAATTAGCATATCAAAAGTTGTGATTCCAGGTAAATGCTGTCACACCTCCTTTGAAACATGAACTTTAATTGTGCTATTTTTTCTACCATTTTATAACACAAAGAATAAGTTTTATTCCCGTTATAGTTTTTAATAATTAATATATCAAAGTAGTTACTCCACATTAATATTTTTTAATTCCTTATCTTGATGGCCAGTACCCAGATTTTGATATAATTTAATATTATTTATGTACCTATAGATATTCTAATGCGATTTTTTAATGTTATTCTGACCAGAAATTTTAAGAAACAAGGACAAAATATTTCATGTATGAGACTAATTAGTTAATATCACCTAAAGAAAGCAATTTCCACGCACTACTACGTGTTTTAACATATTTTTCCAACACATTCATCATTTCTTTGATTATAATTGTTTTGTGGCACACCTGACTTAATTAAGACTCGTGTCAAAGAGTTCATTAAAAAATAAGTGATATATAAAATTATAAATATACATTTTATGTTATCTGGGAAAGCTATTTACACAACATATGTAAAATATAGTTATTCAATTGCACACCAAGCAAAATTTCATGTTAAACCTTTTAAATTTGTACTATTACATGAAAGACATTATTATTTAAATAGTTTAAAACTGTTGCTATCTTCAATCACAAAAAAATGCATTAATAGTGGACACAAAAGGGGTAAAAAAATATTAACCTAAAGCGATCACTTTGGTATATATATATATATATATTAACCTAAAGTGATCACTTTGGTATGTATGCGTTTATATATATATATATTATAAAAAGGAGTCATTGGAATACTAAAACACTACCTTGTAGTAGAAAATGGTAAACTATTAATCTAAACTTATTAATTAGAAAAGATTAAATTTCAAAAGTGGTACAGCTGCAATAACTTGCAGTGACTACTTTGAAATACTAATTACTAAAAATGGATAGAAACATAAAATTGTTCTTTATGTAACAAAACGATACAAAACTAGAACAAAACTTTGATAAAAAAAAATCAAAATTCAAAAGTTGTACTACAAGTTAATGGAGGTGTTTCAAAAGGCCCGAGTCAATGAAAACTTTACGGGGTGGGGTCCTTTTCACATAAAATATTACTTTAGTTTAAGTACTTTATCCAATATTTATTTTATTAACAAAATATTTAGACTATATATAGATGTTACACCCCTATAAAGAAACTGTTGACTTCATGAATCGGGAAAATTTCTGCCCATTCGGTGAACTGGCTTTATTCGTGACCATTTCATAAACTGGCCAAAAATTGTATTAACTTTTACCCATTTCATAAACTGGGACTTATTATAATTTTATTATAAGTTTAGCTAAAATTAATTTTACGATATATTAAACCATCCAAACCTAACCTAACATTCCATTCTAAACCGTCTAAAAATTAACTTAACTTAAGGACAGATACCTTAAATTATTAAGTGTTAATTACTTTTATATACATTCTAATCACTTTTAAAGTGATAGGATTTATAAAATATATATTTAATGCAAGTTGTTGCTGTTGTAAAAAAACTGATTAATGTAAAAAATAAATGTTTGGTGACCGAAGAGGGCCAGCTTCATTTTTTTCCCCCTTCGTGTGTCCCTGGTAAGACAGGATGCAAAAAAAAAAAAGTTAAGTGGGTGATGCCAAATAACCGTTAGTCCAATTTTCATATGAAGGGTCTTATATACCAGCCAGAATAGTTACTTTATCTACCTTCCACGTAGTTCATACGTCAAGTCATGTGATCTCCAGCCGTCAATTTTGATATATATTATCACTAACTAAAAAACACTATTAAAATAATAAAGTTTTATCAATAACTCTAGAAAAAGATATATTTTTATTTTATATTAAGGCTCTTCCTGTGAAAATAGGACTGTATACCTATCTATCAAGCCAACCCAGTAGTGAGGTTGAGGTTAGGTCTAGCCGTATTCTAAACTTAGATATGAATGAAGTGAGGGCGTCTATACTCGTATTCTAATTTTACCAGACGGATTGAAACAGAGCCAACGTGTCATATTTAAGTGAGTCACCGTAGTCTCTTAAGAAGCTGCTGAGGTGGGCGTCGCGTCACCTCAACCCACCCAGTATACCTCGTGTCTACCTATGTCTACTACCAGCCGGTACACCTAGCGTCTACCTATGTCTACTACCAGCCGGTACACCTAGCGTCTACCTATGTCTACTACCAGCCGATACACCTAGCGTCTACCTATGTCTACTACCAGCCGGTACACCTAGCGTCTACCTATGTCTACTACCAGCCGGTACATATCCGTGTCTACCTATGTCTACTACCAGCCGGTACACCTAGCGTCTACCTATGTCTACTACCAGCCGGTACACCTTGTGTCTACCTATGTCTACTACCAGCCGGTACACCTCGTGTCTACCTATGTCTACTACCAGCCGGTACACCTCGTGTCTATGTCTACTACCAGCCGGTACACCTCGTGTATATGTCTACTACCAGCCGGTACACCTCGTGTCTATGTCTACTACCAGCCGGTACACCTCGTGTCTATGTCTACTACCAGCCGGTACACCTCGTGTCTACCTATGTCTACTACACTAAGTAAAGAATTATGGTATGAATTAAAAAGTAGCACAGATGTTTGAGATTATTATTTTCAAAGTATATGAATTGACTTGGTGATGTGTATTTTCAAAATGCAAGCTTCTTTGTAATTTTTATACAGATATCGTCACAAATTGTGAATTAAATTAACATATAAAAAATATTTTTTTACTGTATATAATAAATGACCGGGAGGGACATGGCATCCAGATTTAGTCGCCGTATGTGTAGAGTGCAAACTTTTAGCCGCTCTGATTGCACAGAATATTGCCCAGGGTACAACATAGGAAGTTGTCAACACGTCGTTCCCGCAATGAGATATTCTGATAGTGATAATCTGTGGAGCCAGTGTAAGTCTTAACCTAACTTGAGCCTGACTAACAAGACCCTAGTGAACGTTGGGATCATTCCCCCTAAGGTAGGATGGAAGCGGACGTGAGATAAAACCAGTGTTTTTGCAGTTTTTATGGCAAAAAATGTTTTTGGCTAAAATAAATAAAATATTACTTCAGTACAAATATTGAGATAAATTTTCTTCAAATCTTGATATCAACAGTTCCTGAATATCAATCATGAACATAATGGTATTAGATGAAACATTTTAAACGAAGATAAAAAGTAGTCAAATTCCAGGACAGATATTCGACGAATTTGAGGTCCCCATGTGAAGAAAATTAAATTATATATTTGTACTGGAGCATTATTTTATTTATTTTGGCCAAAAAATGTTTTGCCATAAAAACTGCAAAACACTATTTTTCTTTTGTAATGTAAAAATAGCCACGGTACTAGCCGGGAATCAATCCCGGGATCCTTAGGCTCGTAGCCAGGTGTAATGACCCCTATTCCACGATATATCATCCGTAGGCTAGGCGTAGTTAAAATAACCTACTGTTAGTGTCGTTACATTTGCGTCGTAAATTTTAACACTTCAAATATATTCATTTTAAAGTGTAGATCTTCTTTGTAAATCCCCTTGACAACGAGAGCTTTGGAAAGATCAACACACAAATCAATCTAAATATTCTTGGTAACGGATGTTTTGGGGTGTAAACGAAAGTGAAGAACAATGATATAATTTTACATGAACATTTAGTATGTACTTTGGTCATAATTGTCGATTAAAGGTTTGAATCACAGATTATGTCCCCAGTCATTTTATGCTGTTGCTTGTGAAGTAGGTATATTTTGTTTTGTTAGTTTATAACAAGCCAACAGCACAATTGTATTTAGTGTGATTAGGGCACGTACTATAGTGTGTGGTGGCGGCCATATGGACGGTCATATTTAATCTAATTTATCTAATGGATGTGCATTGTGATCAGGCGGGCAACATTGCGGCCTGTACCACGTTCTACCTCGCGGTGGCGGTCAGTTGTTCATGACAAGTATGACCACTGCCAGCGTCCAGTTGTGTTCAGTTTTTACAATTCACAATGAGTAAGACATTGAAATTGTTAAGCTACATACACCTAGGAATACTTAATCGATGAAAATTCTAATGGGGCTAAAAAAAAATTGGGATATTTGCCAAAAGACCAAGTAAAAAAGAATCTAGTATCACAGAAGATCTAGGAAGTTTAAATTTTGCAGGAAGCTTGTCCCTAACCCAAAAGAATACAGCAATACTTGGTGACCAAAACTTCCTAGTAGAGTCCTCAAACTGGAAGTTGGGGGCTTCCAAAAAACCCAAGTCAAAAAAATCTCGACGGCTAGATGACCAAGGAAACCTACATTTTCCAGTATGGTATCCACTATTTAAAAATCTCTATTCATAATTTGATAATTTTATGTGTATTTCCACACCCAAAAGAAGCCTCTAATGTCTATATTATCTAGAAATTTGAAACTTTTGCACAATATAGCACACGGGATAGAACCTAACGAAGCCAGAAATTTATAGTTTCATTTTGTGTTTGACTTTTACGAATTAATTTTCATGAATTAAAATAACGCAATCGGGTGTTTGCATTTTTATATAATACTAAAAATATAATATGTATAATAATTATTCAAGTTTAGTTCGCCTTTTGCCGACAGGACGATACACTAATAAATTTTGATACATTTCTATGAACATATCTTAGTTCTTAGATCAAATTGAGTGGTTAGAATAGTATATTTTATAAAATAAACTGTGTTTCCAGCGACCATATAAGTGTTGTAGCTAGATTAGTAAATGAAAGTTGCTAAATTATCGATAAACGGAAAATTAAAAGTCATCAGATTTGTCACCAAACCAAAAATTAATACACTAATCTTAACTGAAGGTAAGGTACATAAGTGAAATGAGGTGATCCCCGTATATAGAACGATGCCATTGTGATTACTGAATGACAGATAGTTGAGAGCTCTTCTGTAGACCGATGCAATGTATTATGCGTTCTTGCAGAACGTTAGTTCAAAAATCAATATTATACAGAATTAAAATTTTAAATAAAACTCTACAACACTAAAATTTAAAATAATCAAATGCACTTGATGTAAAATTGAGGAAAGTCACCAGTCGCCAGATTAGTCAATAGGCGCTAAAAATTAGAAATAGTCGTTTCAGACCCGTAAAAGTTGCCAAGTCTAGCCTAAATTTGTGACACTGGAACAGGTCATGTGATGTCTTTGTAGGCTCTGAGCAGCGAACTGATCGCTTAGGTGCGTGCACCACTCCCGCCAGCCCTTTAGGGTGTGGAGACCTAAGAGATCCAATATTAATATTAGAAATAGAATAGTTTAAATTATTTATTTTTAAATTCATTGCACAATGGCAATGCACAAGCTAGCAAATATTGAAGCAAGGACTGAAAAAAAAAGTTTTTCTTACTATAGCTAGTCGTTTCTATGTTAAGTCATCGACGTATAAAACATCTACGTCTTCTTATACCTGCCTGAAGGTGTGTTTTTGGTAGTTTGGATGGTACTGTGGAAAAAAAGCTTTATAAACAAGACAAATGAGTGAAGCCGCGGGAAAACTAATTAAAATGATATGATATGATTTAATGTAAGTTATTATTATTATTATTATTATCACCACGTCTTACTATCCGTTCGGGTTATAGGCACTTACGCTAATGTGCAATGGTAGGGTGATTGTGATATTGTAATAAAAAAATAACTACTTTTTATTTTTACAATGTGAGATATAAATGTGTATTAGCTATATATATATATAATTTTTTACTTTGCCTTTGTCTAGTATCAAGCGTCTTCTGACATCTTATGCTGTAACAACAATAGTTAACATCAAGATGTATAAAGATTGTGTTTTTGTTGGGCGCCACCCCTTGTATCTAGGGGAAAAATAATAATCAAAAAGAAAAAACATATACCCCGGCTAATTCATTCAGTGGCACTACGACTCTCAAACTCGAGACCACTGGGTAAACTTAAAACTAAAACATGAACAATTTATATTAAATTACTTTTTTGTTCCAACAATCCATTTTGACTACAATAAAAATAAATGCATAAAATAACAATTGTTGGCACATTTGTGGATTTATTGTTGTTTGCCTTTTTACCTCGTCCCAATCCTACCTATGGAATTCCGGTTAATTATAATTCTAATTTAACAAAGTATAGAACAGTATTGTTGAAACCAAAAAGAAGAGAAAAAAATATACAATCAATAAAATTAATAATTAGACATAAAAATGAAATGTTAATTAATTCTCTGCATTAGTCTGTATTTCTGAAAGTAAATGAATTCTGATTTTAATAGGAGAAAGAAAAAAATGATAATTTAAAGTTGAAGAGTTGGTTTGACCTCACCCATGAATAATAGTCCATATTGAAACACCATCTTCATAAATTTGTTTAACTTCAAATTGTTCCACACTTTAAATGAAAATAAATAGTATAGTTCTTGCACACACACTTAGCTTTACATTTTTGCTACTTTTACTTTAATTCACAACAAAATAATTTGAATTGAGAGCTCCACAGATTTGGCTCCATGTCTGACCAACACCGAGGAAGAAGACTTTTCTCCTACCGAAAAACTTCCAATAATCAAAATTAAAAATGTTCTATTCATACTTCCAAGTACAAAGAGAAAACTAATATGTAAAATAAACAAAAGATAAAATGTTGGCTGTGGACTTGGGATAAAATCAAATGCAATGCTAGTTTATTATAAATATTGAAATATATCCAAATGAATGTGAATAATATTTTATAAAGAATTAAATGTCTATTTCCTTCTGCCGGGACCGAGGATTGAACCACGGACCCCCAGCACAGAAGTATGACACCTTACCACTAGACCGCCAGGTCACCTTAAGTAAGTTATATTTTTAATATCAAAATGTTTAATATAAATAATTATATTTACATAGGTGTATATGCTGAGTTGACTCCAAAAGGCTTGCTTGTTTTCATTATGGTGCATGTTATCTGATAGGACCATAGTGGAGACCTTGAATACTAAGCAAGCTTTCACCGCAAACTAAATTTTATGAATGCATGACTTCTGTTTAAAATTAAATTTTAAGAATAATTATATTCTAAGAACGAACAAGATCGATGTGAATGAATCCTGAAGCATATATAATAAGGATACTTAACTATCATAAGCATTAAACGATAGACATGATAGGTAAAGTATGTAAAGTATTTTTCCATTAGCTCTATGTATTTTTATTATCAGTCACGTAAAATTGAATGAATTTTTTTTTATTAACGTAAGAATATTTCAATTTATATTTTGTCTTTGTCTAGTTTAAGGGAGTAAATAATAAAGACGATACTTTGTGTGAGTTAGGTTTATTATACAAAACATATCTGTGTTCTAGTAGTCAGCCTGCGTAAACGTGAAAGTTTGTCCCCTTTATTTAATATCAATTTTATTTCAATATCTTTTTCTTTGAATTTTAAACAAAAACAAAATCATACTGTTTTTACAACGTCACTCTTGCTAGTAAAACTGATATTATATTAAAATAAACATTTGTTCTTCAGATCTCAATTTGTTCTCTCCGACACAAACCTTAACATATAAAAATGTATGACAAACTAAAATATAACAATATCTTTAGAGTAGTTAGATGTTTTCTGCTTTAAATTACAAAGAGATTGTCAGTTTCAAATAAAAACTAACAGATTGGGACACCTTCTCTTTAATTTTTATACGCCCTGCCCCTTTATTTTACCCCCTTTTAACCCTTTCACCCATCCTTCCTCAAAGCTTGTTTTCACAAATATGGGATTTGTAAACATATAAACCGCTTTACATTCTATCCTAGTACTGTGGCATTAAAAGCAAGATAAAACTTTATTTTTGAATGTGTGCGTAAATAAAATTTCGCATTTAATACATAGCCATCGCAACTTCTCATGTGCTATGTTCTCGTTTAAAATGTTTATCCCTTTCCAAAACAGGTTTGATAAAACACAGAAAAAAGATGTTTTCATTTAACAATTCAAAAAAATTAAACAAAAAAACAAGCAAAACTTTGATAAAAATAAAATAAACAAAAACAAACAACAACTCTTTCATTCGATTGACAAGTTATTTTAAAGATAAGCGATGTGATAGCAAAGAATACAATTTCCTCTCGACCAACATTTGAAATACACGTAAAATATGGACCATAAAAAAAGTAGATTTCCAATTTAAAGTCACTTTTATAAAAATATCAATCCGTTTGTTTTGCTTTTCAAAAAAAGTACTAAACATGGCTCAGACTTGTTTAAATAGAGATGTTTATAGGATTCTGTTTGTAAAAAGTTAGTTTAAGGATTGATATTATTAAATTTCTTGGATCTAAAACGTTTTTATATGAATATTTTTTGTTTGTACTCCCAAACAAAATAATTTTTACAAAATAATCGCACAATCTTTCTCATTATATATTGTAGTATAAAATGAGATTTTTTAAAACAAGTATTTATAAAATACCCTTAAGTAGTTTTTCTTCATAAAAACAAACATCTTGTTAATCATCAGACCTAGCAAATACTTGGAAACATTGTTTCCTCGATATTTTCGAAAGATTTTCTGATGCTCACAAACATACGGAAACAAAACTGTTTGCCAACAATTAAACATTGTTCCGAATCTAGCTTTCAATGATGAAACATTTTCCGTCAAGAATCTAATCGAGTACAATATGTCGGTCAAAGAGGATGCAGCTATAGTGTGTGCTTTGTACGTAGCTAAGGAGTTTTTAAAAATACAGGAAAGAAGAAAACACTGGTGGGGTCGTGCAGTGCTTCAAAATAGTTTATACTATTTAAATAATCATCCAACAAAACTGAGGCTCGAAGATGGAAGTGGTTTTTGAATCTTCACGGTCATATTTTTTTCAGCTTTTGAAATTATTTTACAAATGGTTGAACCCAGGATAGTTAACGACTGGGCTTGCCTACGTTGTTTGCTGTCGGAAATGTTGTAAAACACGCAAACAATGATTCTCGTAACCTCTTTGTAATGGGCAAGGCCGTAGCCAGAAGGGGAGGGGGGGTTCAAACCCCCCGAAAATTGTAGGAACGAAATATATATATGGCTCTATTTATTGTCCAACAATATCAAAATTAAAATACAAATACAAATTAGAGGGCTGTGTTATGTAAAAAGCACTTCAGCTAGCTTCTAGAAATATTTAGAATTTTTTCTAGCTTCCGGCAATTGGAGGATGTTTCCAACCCCCACTGAAATTATTGGCTGGCTACGGCCTTGGTAATGGATGACAAGTAAACAGGAAAAAATGTTTTCAAACAGTTTCTGAAAACATAAAAAAAAGACAGAAATAAGAGCAAGATGTTTGCAAACTATTTTTCCGCGAGCATGTTTCCAAGGGCGTACTAGGCTTTGTAAACACTCATATTTAATTTTTAAAACAAACCTCAAATATTTTTAAACAATTTCGAGTTTACAAATATTGTTTAGGTGTGAACTACCATAAAACCATTTTAATTTGTGAAGGTAAAATTGTTTTCTCTATTATCATGAAAAAATATTGTCAGATACCCATTTTGAGCTCATTTTCAAGGTCACTTTAAAAAAAAGTCAAATTTTCTATAGTTGGTCGAAACTAAACTACCATTAATTTTAAAAAGATCTACTTTCTTATATTTTTGATCATGTAAAGTAGTCCCCTGATACCAATTTCAAACAAAATCGTTAGAGTTATATTCAAACAAATTCAGATTTTACAAAAATCAGTCACCAATAAAATACTGGGGTTTTTTTTCGAAAAACAAGTTTATACTGTTATAATGTTATTTATGGCGTAGAAAACTGTTAAGATACTCATTTTGAACCAAATCGCCACAGCGATTTTTAATATATATATATATATATATATATACATAAAAAGTCATCAGTCAAGTTCCCATAACGAATTCCCCCCCCCCTCACACACACAAAAAAACCTACACAGTTTTATTTGTCATGTCAAACACTCCCACATATTTAATTTTAAACAAAATTGTTTTAGCCATTTTTGAAATCTTTTGAGTTTTCAAAAAACATCCATAAGTAAGCTACCGTTTAAGGAATGTATTCCCAAACACCAAGTAAAAAAAGGTTTTTGGGGGGTCAAACACTATCTAAATGCCCGTTTTAAACAAAGTCGATAAAATCATTTATGAAAAGTGTTGAATTCAAACAGGCTACTCCCCTTAATTTGAGGGCTAGTGTCAATACAAAAAAGGCCCGATATATTGTATTATAAACTTTAAATATAAAATTTGAACAAAATCCATCAAACCGTTTAAAATCCATGGTCAAGAACAATGACATGTAGACAAACTTAATTGTAAGATTCACTCTTTGTGTTTTAAGATGCACATAATACGTAAAGATTCATTATAATCTTTAGGTCAACGATTTTAACAATTGAAATACTCTCTTGATAGATGTTATTAAAAAACACAATCAACTTGATTCTTACCCGTTTCCGTCGCTGCATGGTCTAAGGCGCTACTCTCATGTTAGATTAGACTGCCGACGACGGTTTGATTTCGGTCGGGTGTACTAAGGTGGTTTGCCTTAAAAGGTTTACCACTCTCTTCACGCAAATACAAGTACATTTATTCTAAATGTAACCTTCCTTAACCCTAAACTATAAGAGTTATTAGTACGGAGGTGTATATCTTGAATGGATAGCAAAAGGTGGCGTTAAAAAACTTGATATTTTTAGTTATAGGGCCATACCTCGGAATTTTTTTTATTTATTTGTTCCTAGCCATAAATTAGGGGTAGATACCGATTCATTATTTATTTGAATTCAATTTTATTTATCAATGGCTCTATTTGTTTAAAATTGATAGTAAGGGATTATTTTACCTGATGAATAGCACTGTTTATCTGTATTTTGGGTAAAAATTACTTAAGGGTTAATTTAGTCAGGAATTTTCTAGAACCAGAATATTTAGAGGATGGCCTTATTTGTTTAAATATTCAATTGGGGAATGTTTAAAATGACAAACAAATTTATATGCTGGTTTTTGGGAAAATTTGGTTTGAGAGCAGTTTACTAATACTTGACATTTACATTTTTGTATAGGCTTATTTTAAAAATTACACTCCAGAAATTTGGTTCAAAATGGGTATCACAAGTTTTTTATTTTTAAATAATTATGTACATATTTCTTTCTTCAAAAAAAGTAATTTACAAATAGCTAACGTACTAGTACCTTGGTTTAATGATGGTTTAAAATTGGTATTTGGAGTTTATTTTACATGATAATGAATTAGATTTGTTTCTATTCCAAAATAAATTAACTTAAAAGTAGTTTACTGATTATAAATTTTGGAAAATTGCCTTCAAAATGAGTATCTGAAAATAATTTGTTCATGATAAATAAGAACAATTTTTCTACTTTTATAAATTTAAATTATTTAAGAATAGTTAAATTCCTTTTCTAAGATTTACTACGCTGATAAAGTTGGTACGATTGTTTCGTACCTTTTATTATATTACACAGAGCATCTATTTATTTTTGCTATGCATATCTGACATTCATATTTTGCATATATAAATAATAATGGTATCATCCTCAAACTTGAGTGCACTAACACATTTATTCATAGTAATTGAATCAACGCTACAACTAAAAAGTATGTTTAGTTGAAACTATTTAATTTATTCATTTGTAAATTGTATGATCCAAAATATCAAAGAATAAGTCAAGTACCTTCCAAAATAATAATTTGAATTTATTAAAATGAATCCTTGAGAAAATAATTTTGTTTTACAAATGTCCTTAGTTTATGATTATTTTATTCATTTAAAGGAGATACTTAACACGCAGTTTAAGCCAAGAGATTATGAAAGCCCACCACTTGTAAGACAAATTATAAAACAGCAACAATAATTTTGTCTGTACTAAGTATTCATCCAGTAACTCAAAAATGTCCAGTTCAATTTTTGTATATCTAAATAATTTTGGAGTATTTTGCAAACTATCCCCTTGTAATAATGGTAATAATTAATGTGAATGTCAAGGAGAATATCTGATAAAATTTAGATAAAAAAGAAGTAAAAAATTTAAAGTTTATTAAAATACTAGCAATCCCCCATGGCGTGGCCCGTGACCCACTGTGGTATATAGAATTATATAACCCACTCTCCCTAATAGGGCCTGATTTCCCATGGAAACGCTATCTCTGAAACGTAATTCTAAACCAGATTACAAATATGTTCCTCAAAAATGTATTAAAAATAGCCTAATAAAAATTCTAATTAAAAATTTAAAAATCCAGCTTCAAGACGCATTCGGACCCCCCCTTCCGTTCACCTATTTTAAAGTTTTCAGATCTCTGCATACCGTAGATTTGGTTGGGCATCACACACAAACAAACACACATAAACACACCCTTTTACTATAGTATTGATCACCCACATTAGAGGAAAAATCCAATAGACTTGTTTGGTATAGTTCACCAGTGATGGGGAATTAAGGGTTTGAGTTACGAATAAGTACTGGGATGGTCCTCACAAGATGAATCTCTACTCTTTCCTCAAGTAAAATAGGTGTGGATTTTCTTTAAATTATGCCTTCCTCATCCGTACTCCTTTGGTATAGATGTGTATGTATAGAAGTCCTTTTTACTATAAAACTATGCAAGACCACATGAACTGTTCCTGACTTGTATGTGGATTAGCTCAACATATTTGTTCAGTCTTTCAACAGGTTCGTTGCCTTGTCCAAAGTGAGTCGTTCAATACGTCCTATCAGAAGCTCACATTTTTTGTATAGTGAAACTTCATCTACTTTCCTGTTTTGAGATCTCCCACAAGTTGCATTCGGGGTCTTCCTGGTACTCGCCTCCCTTCCACTTGGTTTTTCTATGACGTCACTTAAACCATATTTTCTCTTAATGTGAACCACACAGTTGGCCTTTATTCGTATAATCAATCACTTACAGATTGGTTCTCCTTTCAATCACTCTTATAACTCTATAACTCTTCACGAGTAACCCTATATGGCCATATTATCATCTCTATTTACCTTACAGATTCAAAATGGACTGTTATTTGAAAAAAAAAAGTGGGGGCT
>CABFOV010001702.1:4665-22025 GCA_902141375.1 Timema poppense | reverse complement strand
GATAGTGGAGGTGTATATTGGGTAACTGGGAATGAAAGGGTTTATATGGTGGGGTTTTTTTTTCCCCCCTAAAAAAGGAGAATGTGGTTGGGGGGGGGGGGAAACTGTCATTAGTGGATCTATACATCCTATTGACATAAAATCCGCTTCAGTGGGCCTGTGGACAAAACTTCAATCTCATCTAGTCTCTTTTACAGCTGATGAAGAGACTGTAGTTTGAGCCCCGTCTGGATGTGCTGATTGTGGTTTTCTTAAATGTCCCTAACTATCACTATAAATCGATCTCTCTCTCTCTCTATATATATATATTTCTATGCAAATGATAGTATTCTTTCTTTAAATTTTATCTTATTCATCCCAAAACCAATAACTTATATTAGATTTGTATAGGCTTAAATGGTACAATTCTATTTTTATAGTAAAGGCCTATTATAGAATACAAATAATTAATTTTTGAAAAATTGTAAACTTTTACTATCGTTATTCTTCAGGTTTATATATTTTCAATTATTATTTAAGGCATTTAACGTGCACTTTTTAAACCTACCGATTATATAAACACAAGAACATTAAACCAACTTAAATCTAGGACGGCCACAACATACAGCATTTCACCGTTAATTCATTACTGGGATAGATTAAGCCTACTTCAAAATAATGATACATCTTTCCCGTCATGGAAAGAATTGAATCCAGGACCATTAGATCAGTAGGCAGACTCACTACCAAATGTGCTAAGGTGAATAACTATAGGTAATGGTAGACTAATATATGTCAAAAGTGACATATGAAGATTGTATGACTTGATGTATTAATACATGAAAATAGATCTGGTTGATTTTCTAACCATCAGATTAAGCCCTTCCTATGAATATATGTATGTAGATAGAAGTAAGTCTTAAAAAACAAATATAGATAATGTTGACATATTACCTTAAAATAAACCTCATAGTTCTGTGATCTTAAAAGTTTTCAGTAAAAGTTACGAATGTCCTGATAATACAATAAAACGCTTACAAAAATAAACACGCCAAACCTTCTTCAACATGTTACACAGTTCAGGGTTTTACGTTGCTCACTACATTTATTTTAATTATTCACATGGACCGTGAAAAGCCTCTCTCTTCGCTACATTAAGCTTCTCCTAAAGATATAAAGGAGCAGCACTCTACGCGTATTAAAGTACTATTTCATTTAAATCTAGTCAAGGAAGTTTATTGAACC
The DNA here is from genome assembly GCA_902141375.1 of Timema poppense. Taxonomy (NCBI): domain Eukaryota; kingdom Metazoa; phylum Arthropoda; class Insecta; order Phasmatodea; family Timematidae; genus Timema; species Timema poppense. The sequence continues at coordinate 20,801 of CABFOV010001702.1, read as the reverse complement.
GCCCACAGAGCTCTTAAAAAAAAATTAAATTCAGTTTGCTCATATCTTCAATTAAAATTATAATTCTCTTGAGAGGAAAAGATTTTCGTAATCGTTACATACAAAAAGAATGACAAATACGTTAGATAATAAGTGTGCGTAAGAATGTGAGATTAGCTAAAAATTGCTTTCGTTCTCTCCTACCCCTTAGTTTTTTTAGTTCATAAATAAAAAAACAAACATGACATTTATACCCTCAAAAAAACTCTTTATAGATAAAGTATGCGATGGAAAAGAGGAGGGGAGGAAGAGGGTGTATGGTGGAAAGGGTTGCGGGGAGGGGGGGAGAGAATAGAACTCGTACCAGGCGGATAAACAAATGGGGCGGAAAAGAATTACCGACTTGGAACCCAGCATTAGCTCTTGTAACATCGCTTGGCCCAGAAGACTAGCCCCTTATTCTACAGCGTTCGTGCCTAGGTTTGACCGGAAACTACTGGAATTGTGTTCTTTATAATTTTATTTTTTAACATATGTCGACTCTGTAAACATAAATTTAGTTTTCCTACGGCTTATAAATTAACTTAAAATGCCCTCATATATTCAAGGATATCTTACAGCTTTGATCAAACATAGTTGTTTAAATTAGCGCTTATAACTTAATGACTCAAACGAATTAGGTCCTGAATTCATCCATAGTTTTTCACACAATTTTTTCTTCTAATCATATATTTATTTTCTAAATTGTGGAATGACAGGCCTCCACCGTGGTTTGGGTCCCACGTTTAACAGTGGATCCTCCATTTCATCTCACAATCACCCTACTTTTACATATTAACGTAAGTGCCCGAACGGGTAGTATTAAGACGTGGTAATATTATTGTTAATATTCTCTAAATTCAATCTTTCTTCAAATAATTATATCCCCACTACCTTAGAAAAAAAAAATAATAACCCGAATTTACATAATATTTAATTTTCTTATAACATTACCGATCATGGTCAATCAGGGTTAGTTTGGTCATTCTTAAATATTATTTGAAACAATTAGACAATTAGTAACTTGAAAATTAACATTTTAATCGAAAAGCAAATATTAACTAGCTAAATAAAAGCATACTACATAATACACTTTTTCGCTTTTTGTAGTTAATGTCACTCAAGTGAGCTCCAGGAAAACCTCAGCACGTTGTCCATCACTTTCCTCAGCATAGATCGTCTAATTGTTTTCGCCCCATCCTGTATTTGCGAGCTTGTAATGCACGAATATAGACTTTTAATGACTATATACATTTCTTATGTGGTCGGCTGAAAATATCCGGCAGATCGACCGGTGGCCGAACCTTGGTCAAAGGAAAGAATGGAGAACCTTTTGATATTGATCACTTCATGGATTCCTCATAAGGTCGTTCACTTCATGTATAGTAGATTTAGTTAAAATTATAAAGGCGTACTTTACCTAAATACGCTATAAGTTAATGTAATTTTAGGAGCCCAGAAAAGTAAGAATGGTTTTTTATTCCACTTTGTCTTTTTATTCAACGAGGACAATTTTCAATTCTATCTTTTATTTTTTTATTTTGTATTCATAGAGGAACACTTTAAAATAATATATTAATTATAAAATATTTACAGGAAAATCTATTTAGCTTTTTCTGGAACTTTTCCTCCAAGGGTTTATGTTAATTTTAATATTTAATTTGATGTTTTACGTGTTGAACAAGCAGAATTAAAGATATACATCATTATATAATAAGGATTACAAAATACTATATAAAATAACTCCAAAATTGAATTGTACAAGCTAATAAAACCCCACCCGCTTAGGTAGATGCGTGGTCTAACGCGCTACACTCACGGTAGACTAGACTGCCGATGAAGGGGAGATCTAGGTTCGAATATTGGTCGGGTGTACTGAGGGTAGTTTTCAAAATGGTTTTCCACTCTCTTTCAACGCAAATACGGGTACACTTTTTAATATAACCTACCTAATCCCAACAACCATTTAAATAATTAGTACATAAGCGTATAACCCAGATGGGTGGTAAGACGCGATGCTAAATAGCAACGTGATTTTACTATACTATAGGAATACAATTAGAGTTATAGATTGTATGATATATAAACGATAACGAGACATAATTGACAGATTAAGCGAAAAGACGAAGAACTGGTAGTAGGACGTGGCGCTAAAAAAAAAAACATCCTTTTTCAAAGATGCCGTCAATTCTTTGGCCAAAGAAATATGAAAGCGTAATCCAGCTTTAAGACGCGATGTAAGAAATATTACAATTAAAGTTGCATTTATTATTGGCAATCCAATAAGTTAAAAAAAAAATGGCTGAAGGAATACTTAACCCACTTTATAAGCCGAATAGTCTTGGGCGCATCTCTCGTGTTATATTGGCCTGCTCAAGACGGGGAGATCAGGGTTCTAATCTCAGTTGGGTCTACTGACAGTGAGCTTTTTACTAAATGGTTTCCCAATCCCATTCCACTCCAATACGGATATATCACCTCAAAAATGTTTCCTTACTGCTAAAAAAAAAATACTTGGGAGGTTTAAAAGTCAAAAGTAACCATACAAATGTTGTTGGCATTAAAGGAACCCTAAGGTTTGGAAGTATGAGGGTAATTTGAGACAATGGAAGTGAGTGATGAAGCTGTCAGTTGAAACGTAAGTGAGTTTGATAGAAAAAATAAACAATATTAGTTAAGAGAGTTTATAAAGAAGGGGGTAGAAAGCAGACGGTGAGGAAGAGAATGATGAGAAATGGATTACTAAACAACTGATGGATGAGAAGACGTAATTTATTATATTAAATAATAAATGGTACGAAAATCCGCACGGACTTTCTCGCTCTATTGTTTGAAAATGGAAATATTTACTCAAAACTCTTAATATACGAGAAACAAAATAATATACACTAGCAAACTCAAGCATAAATTGCACTATACTTATGTAAAACTTTTTTTTTAGTCCCAGTTTTAAATTTTAAAGTTTTGTTTTTAAAGAATTAATGTCCTCATTTGTATGTTTGGACCGATAAAACAAAAAGATCAATGTTGGGTCCACACTTCGTATTAAAATTTCAACTTCCAGTCAAAATTTTCGACATTTTATTAGGTGTTGCAAATGCCATTGCGTTACTATTGATTTCTCATTTATAAATTTTGACCAATAAAAAATATAAATATTGACCATCGAGTCTAAAATAATGGATGTAGATCATTGTTGTACAAACATTTATCCTAAGAGGTTTAAGAAAAAACAACAAACTTTTAGAGACTTACTTATATTTAATTACTCTATGGCATTGGAGAATTATTGCGTTAAAACTTAAGTAGTATCTCTTGACAACTAACGATCACAAAATAGTATTAATATATTTGCCAATATCTCAGAAACTGTTGGACTCATACAAATATAATTCATATAAAAGTTTTTTATTATTAATAGTACTACAATTTTGCAATGATAAGTTAGTAAGTATCTCTAATAGTTGCGGAGATACGGACGTTTCTGCTTCTGTAAGGTACCCTAATATTCATTTTCATGGTAAAATGAAAATACCCAGTTTATTTATAATCTTAACACCTAGATACGAATTGTAATCAATATTGTTAGAGTCGATTTTGAGAAAATCAACTTTTTCTCTTTTTTTCCCTTCAGTAAACTACTCTTAATTTTAGGGTTAGATATCCAATTCCAAAAATCCCTCGAGGCAACTTTATGAAAACCCTAGATACAAAGTTTTGGCCCTATCGGTAAAATAGTTTAGGCTCAATTTGAAGGTACAGACAGCAGATGGACAGACTGAGAGTTAAAAAAAACACTTTTTTGGATTCGGGGGGTAATGAAACGTCAAGATTCATCAAAATCTTAAGTTAATTTTTTTTTTACGATCACTATACTTTCTTACCTGTAAGATAGCGAGAAAGTAAAAATGATGATAAAACACACTTCAAGAATGTTATTTTTTTGTTGAGACGGCCCAAGTCAACCATTTTGCGAATATCCTTTAAATTGAAAAACGACATCTGGACACGAGAATCGAACCCGACACCTTTGACTTAGTACGCCTCTGTTTTAACGACTGTGCTATCTAGGAGTCGTCCCGTGCCCAGGATCGTCCTTAACTCATATTTTAAGGCAGAGTCTGTGATGACGTGTGGAAATCGTTAGATACATATGAGTGGTCAATTAAGATCATGAGCTATCATATTGTGGAGCAGTTTATGCTTACAAATGTACTATGACCATTGTGCGAACTCTCGTATCATTATGGTATGGATATCCAAACTTTCATATTTGTTAATTACGGTTATAGCCACATATATAAATCACGGAATGACTTCTGGAAAGCTCACTGGGTAGACCTTTGGCGTACTTAGCCAAATGTCCCAGGTTCGATCACCGTATCCAGGTGTAATTTTTTAATTTAAAGACTATGATCAATATATTTAAGTACCCACTAATATTATTATTAGTAGTATTAGTTCCGCGTCTTACTACCCGTTCGGGTTATACGCACTTACGCTAATGTGTAATGGTAGGGTGATAAACTGTAGGTCCTCCATTTCATCTAACGTGGGATCTGAACCACGGTGGAGGCCTGGCATTCCACACATTCACAAGTTGTGATTAATACACGTCTTGTCAAAGGTGAAGGAAGGGTTTGGCAATCAGATAAATCTGTGCCGGGACCGAGGATTGAACCCTGGACCCCGAGCACAGAAGTTTGTCACATTACTCCTAGACTACCAGGTTACTTAACCACTAACACTTTTAATGCTCAACACAAGATAAACACTGTAAGCTTACCCACTACAGACTATTAAGGCTTTATACTTGCTTTCCCTTTGCTTGATAGGTAAGAGTATGAATCTCAATAAGGTGCATTTAAGTTGATCCGCTCCCTATTATTTGTGTTTTTTTCTTTTTTATCGCTTTGCATTGGACTATATTACCGGGAGGAACATGACATCCAGGTTCAGTCGCCTGTATGTAGACTATTCGCCGCACTGGTCGTACAGAACGTTGCCCAGGGTACACCTATGGAGGTTGTCTACACGTCGTGCCAGCAATGAGATGATGTGGTGGTTTTACTTATTTTAGCACCGCGTCTTACTACCCGTTTGGGTTATACGCTTAAGTAGTAATTATGTTAATGGATTGCGAATTGGAAAGATTGAATTTAGATCAATTGCACCCACACTCGCGTGGAGGGAGCGTGTAAAACCACATAGGAACCCCCCCCCCCCTTCCCAGTTCACCCGACCAAGATTCTAACCTCAATCTCCCCATCCTCAGCTGGTAAGCTCAACACAAAACTAGCACGTTAGCCAACTACGCCAACGAGGCGGATGATGTGATTATAGTTATAATGAAGTTACGGAGCTGGGGGGTTAGTCTTAACCTATCTTAAGCCTAGTTAAACAAATCCTGGTGACTGTTGGGATAATTCAACTTAAGGGGAAAATATCCAAGGTACTAACTGGGAATCAATCCCCCAGGATCTCTAGACTTGGTACATTAGTCCCATGGCTTTTTTGGTGCCGACAGTCCACAGCTGACTTCTGACAGTCAACATTTAGGTATATAGCTAAATTTTGACTGTCAGAAAGGACAGCTGCTTAACACATGTTTTTGCAGATTATATGGTTTGGCGTAGGGATACATAATTTGGTCTGGTAACATTTCAAAGCCGTCAGCTGTCAGCTGTGAACTGTCACTCCGCACCAAAGAAGCCACTGTAGCCAGGTTCAAAGACCACTACTTCAGGGGGCTGGTTATTATTGTGTTCTTAAACTCTTTCCACGATAACACACATTAATTTTCTTATTGATTATTTTTGAATTCAATCATTAATTTATTTGATATTGAGTACGTGGCCTAAATGGGAGGGCTCTTTTAGTTTGGTTTTCGAATGACGGGGAGGTCTAGGTTCACCGGTCCAGTCTAACGAGAGTTTGTCTTTCATAAATATTTATCCCCAAAAACTCTGGTACATTCTCACTAAACTATCTTCCTCGTCCTTAATGTATAATCATAATTTTTTATAACCCAAACAAGGTATAAGATGAGGGTCGAATTTTAATGAAAATATTTCAATTCGCATTTCAAAGCAATAGGGAATCCACCGTGGAGAAAAAAAAACCGCAATGTTAAAAAGCACCTCTTCGTTGAAACTGGTTAAAATTAAAGTTAATACCGAACTCTTGGGTAACAGTTGAGCCACCAGTCGTACTCGCTGGCACTGAGCCATTCTTAATAGGTTAGAAAGGACGATCCTTCTAGATTTTGTAATGTATTGATTTGGATTAATCTAAATTATGTAAAAAGTCATGGATGAAGGTAATTTTTCTTTAAAGTAATATAGGTAGAGTATCCTTTTAAGATTCATCCATGAACAAACACGCGTTTCTCAGAATGAGGTGAAAAGGACTACACCCCGAAAATATATTTTTTTATACCTTCTTTCTTGTTAAAATATCTACTGCGTTGCTTCCTGTTAAAGGAAAAAGTTCACAGTATTTGGTAAAACACGACATTTCTTTATACCAATAAGAAGCTAGCTCTCACAAAATGTGTCGCTAGGACTCGGTCTATTGGTTAGTTCTTACTTTGTTGACCAAGGGAGAAAATGCAAGGTGTATGTCATATATAGACCATAGTGCGTATGTTTATTGACAGTACACACAGTACGAACAATATACACAGTATCAGCAGTACAGAATAGCAATAGCAATTGACGACGATGGCGAGGACGATCTCCGGGACCTTGCTCACAGTCCAACACATTATAATATAAGTCACTTCAATAACACAAGTGTGCAGTGATAAGAAACATTTAACTGAAATATGTGCAAATAATTTACTGGTGTAATATAAATAAACAGTGTGTGAAATAACAGCCAACAACATTTCTCTTTCTTTAATAATATTAATACCGATTTAATTAGTGCTCGAACACGGGGCTATAGACAGCTGATTAGACGGTATATTTTCCGTACAGTGGTGATAGGCGCTCGATCACGGAGCTTTATACAACCTATATAAAACATCACATCATCTTTTATCTGGGAATTAATCCGTTGTGTATCAATTCACACCCGAGGTGGGGTGATTGATCACATATTATTATTATTGACGCCCAAAGAGCGGCGAATTTATACCGTATCGTTACAATTTGTTATGCTTATAATCTACTCAAAAGGTCCTCTAACTCTAGACATGGGCTTTCATAGCTACTGAGTCACAGGAGACAGACCAAAAGGTTATTCACTTTGTAAAAGATGGCTGTGGTGTTCTACTGATTTTTATTTTAGTATTGGACGTACATTTTTAAACATATTTTTTATTAGCTTTGATGGTAAAGCCAAAACTAAAAATATAACGACACCACCAACTATATGGTGAAAATATCCTCTAATTATATATTAAAATAAATATGATTTTTTTTTAGCCAACTGGTTAAATCGGCGAATGAATTATAAATTAACTTTACTATGGATCAGACACAACACCTAATCTTAAGGATATTAATTTATCGCGGTCAATTTAGCAAATATAATCGTTTTTTGGCTCTGTCAGAGCTATCACAATCGAACCTGGGAGTTTAATATTAGTATAAAGCCACGCTAATAATTTTGATACACTTACGGGTGCTGGTAACTAATTGGTTGACGGGAATAATTCCCAAAAGAAATTATTGAGTAATTATCTCTTCCAGACCCACCCAGAATTAAATACATATCTTCAATATTGGTTTACCACGACCTCACTATGTTAGATGATCATTTCATGTTTGTTTCTGAAACAAGAAATATTCTTCTGACAAAAACCACTAAAAATGTTACTTTATTGGACTCTTTACACTTGTCAGACTTTTCACATCTGTTTTGACGTATTTCTCCAACAAGTTGGGTTTTATACGGCGGAAACTTGTGAAAGCTGTGATATTTCTGTTTTTGACACATGAGGGCGTGCACCATTTGGCCTATGAATTAAAAAAAAAAAGAGTTGGTCTGGCGTCTTGTACAACCTTTTAGATATGGTCTAATATCTGTAGAATCAACTTTTTTATATATATCCTCTTAGGGGGGCCGCCTTTTATATCGTTTAAGCTAATTGCATGCATTCAATTGTTTCGTAATATTTAAATAGTGCTTGACCCGCCTCGGTGGCGTAGTTGGCTAACGCGCTAGTCGTGTTGAGCTCGACCGCTGAGGATGGGGAAATCGAGGTTCGAATCTCGGTCGGGTAAACTGGGGGTGGTTTTTCCTAAATGGTTTTCCATTCTCCCTCCACGCAAATGCGGGTTCACTTCCTCTAATTCAACCTACCCAATTCCCAATCCATTAGCGTATTAGTACTTAAAGCATATAACCCGAACGGGTAGTAAGACGCGGTGCTAAATAATAATAATAATAATAAAATAGTGGTTGGTTATTTTAATATTGGATTTACAACAAAATAAATTATAAGTATACTAATTTGGCTATACCATTTTGAGTAGATTCTGGGTAGTATATATATTAGTTATTAAAATTAGTTGAAAAAATGACAACTTTGGAAGGGAAACGAGCCTGAGACCTTTGGCTTATCACGCACGCCAATATTCTAGCACTGAGCTATCCAGGATTAATTCCGTGCTCAGTTTCATTCTTCACTCATATCACTAAGCCAAAGGTCCCAGGCTCAATTCCCGTGTCCAGGAGTCAATTATAAAGTAACTTAAATTAATTTAAACGTGTCCTCCATACGGACATTCCCGTAATTACAGTGATTTGTAACCTGTGTGCTGATAGTAAAATGTGAATATGTTATACTAGCTCACACCACTATGTTTAAAGGGAAGGATATAAGAAAATAGATCTTGCCTTTCTTAAACAACTGCGGTCACCTCAGAACATTATCATTTGATATATGTTTTTTTATGGTTTAGATTTTGTATGCGTCAAAACCACCTATATCATAGAAATGACAAGGTGTACAGTTTTTTAAATTATTATTAAGAAGGTGGTGGTGAAATTTACACGTATAGTTAAAGATCTGTCCTTTCCGACTTTTTAACTAGTCGGTCATTATCTTACCTATAAAAATTAGGTGCATAGCTTTGATTTCTGGGTAGAGATGAAAATTGATTAATGGGAGATTCGGTTTACAACATTTCCCTAAAAGTTATATCATTATTAACACCACGTCTTACTACCCATTCTGGTTACACGCACTTACGCTAATGTGTAATGGTAGGGTGATTGTGAGATGAAATGAAGGACCTGCGTTTAACGAGTTTAACGTAGAATCCGAACCACGGTGGAGGCCTGGAATTCCCCATATTCACAAGCTGTGATTAATAAACGTCTTGTCAGAGGTGAAGGAATGGTTTGGTAATCAGATAAATCTGTGCCGGGACCGAGGATTGAGCCCCGGACCCCCAACACAAAGGTCCGACACCTTACCCCTAGACCACCAGGTCACCCTCTAAAAGTTATATTAATCGTATGAGCTTTTGCTGTTGTGATGTTCCTGTATTATTTTAGGCTATAGAGTTGAAAACACATAAGTACTACGCTTAAGTAATAAGCCTGTTCACGTGGTAATAAATTATACTTGTAATAATTCCAGTGTAAACTGGTTTGATTATATTTGCGGGTACTAGTCCAAAATAGGGATAAGGTTTAATGAAGGGGACTGAATAGAACTAGCTTAATATAGGGATAAGTAGCTTACTTTTATAAGTACGGCAATGAACTTTCGAGCTTCTAATGCCACAAAGTAGGTTTTATCATTAAAACTCACCCAATTAAACGTTAATTTATTAACATGGGGAATAACTACTTTATATACCGTTACGTCACAGTTAAAAAATTTATTTAAAAAACATGTTTTATAATTATTTCACCAGGTAGCCACAAAGTAAACCGTCTTGTAAGTAAATATATTGCGAGCGAGCAGGACGGATTTAAGTCGTTCTAGCGCTAAGCAACGGGCCCAAAGAGTTTGTTTGGATAAATAAATCAACATCCGCGAAATTCCCCTTCAATGTACAGCGACCGATATCAACCAATCTCCAAAGACCTGTCTACACGACCATTCTCGACAAATTATCGTCCCCTCGAGTCCTAATCTTTTTTAACACGACCCGCATCGTTAGGCAATTCTGACAAAGACGTCACCTTCGGGTAGACTTCCTCTAAATTCAACCTCCCTCATCCCTGACTTTAGCGTAATTAGTACATAAGTTTATAAACCTGGATGGTTAGTGATATGCGGTCCTAAAAAAAAAGTAATAATCGAGGAGATGCAAAGTCTAGACACCGATTTGACTCAACCCAACCCAAGTCAACCAATATATATATATATATATATAGTTGGCACAGCATCCTCTATCCTTTCGGGTTATAGGCCTACACTTAATTACCAATTACGTTAATGATTATAGGAATTAACAAGTTGAAGTTTACAGGAAGTGTACCCACATTCGCACAGAGGGAGTGGAAAACCAATTTGAAGAGGAGAAAAAAACCTCGGTACACCCGACCTAGACTTTAACCTCGATCTTTCCGTCATCAGCAAACTAAACTACTGTGACTATAGCACTTTAGATTATGCGGCCACCAAAGTTGTGGCCAACATCATGTGCTGGCTCTTTATTATCAACTAGTTGGCACTGACCGGCCCTTTCAACTCCCAACATGTTGGGTGTGCTTCCTCGTCACGCGTGTCTCCTACCGTCACGTCAGGCCTACCGCGCGTTTGTTCAAGTTACATTGGTCCAAGTGGGGTCCTTTCACACGGTCAACGCGCGACGGCCTGGTTCCAAACCTCTTTCCTCGACGTTTTCTATACGGTTGGCGGTATTGCTCAACATCAAAGAAAGATAAGGAAATCTTTCACATGGAAGGTCGCTACCACGCGTTTTCAGTTGTGACTTTGCTGTCTTGGTTTCAAGGTCATATATGAGTCTTCATCCTCTTGCTCCTCACACTAGCCCTTGGTGCCTGGAAGCCAGGAAATTTCGGCTGCAGTAACAGCTGATTTCATGTTGGTCTATCACTTCTTGAAATTTCTGGGGGTGTTACAATCATTAGCCCGTCAAAGGATTAATTGGACATTAGAAAGTAATTCAACAATTTAGGTGAATGCTGCCTTAATTTATTAAATAACAGGTTAAACTCACCCTCAGTCAATGCAAACACACCTTTGTTATTTGTCTTTGTTGTATCCTTCGGTGTAATATATACGCCATCACTGCTCCTTCTCAATTCACCTCCATTGTCAGTGCAAGCTACTAACTGCGCTGTGCTAAAGCTTTTAATATTTTTTTTTATAGTTGGTGATTCATTCTATACGGTGGCAAACAGAGCGGTAGAAATCGTTAATGTGAAAAGACTCAATAGTAAAAACGCGGAGTATACCTGACGTGCGTCATTGAATGCAAACGGTATGGTAAACGGCCCTTTTAAAAATGCTAAATATTTTAATTTAAAAAATACATTTTTTTACCCATTTTTTAAAATGTTATTACTGTCACGTTCGAAGATAATGAAGAATCGAAATACAAAAAGGAGTAAATACAATAAAGTCAAATTAGTTCTTCCCCTCACAAACAAAACCTTACGGCCCACCATTCCGGAGTTGGGAATGGGCGGCATCCACTTTGATCTGAAACCGGCTGAAAGATTAACAAAGAGAGAGGACGAAAATACTGTTTTACATATGAAAATCTTTTGACACACTTATGTGGGTTGTTTCAATCTTACGATAGAAACATCGGGAGGATAAAAACAGCAAATACAAAATAATACGGCGCAGTTACTGTTTTGGAATGGATTCATTTTGTTGTACAATCTGCTATCTCGAAAAGAATCAGTCTCATCTTGACTGACTACACTATAATAATACTTTGTGGCTGGACTACATCAATCGTAACCCAGTAGTGGAAAGATTAGCCAGTACTAATGTGTCGCTGTCTAGGGAACTCCTAAATGTACTAATCTTACATTCTTTCCGTGTAGGCTCTTTCCATGTCCTGATGAGATGAGATGATGCTGATAGTGAGTATGAGGGTTTGTAGCCAATGGAAATACTTTCAACTTAAGCCTAATTAACCAAACTCTGGCTTACTACCTTTGGTATAGTTCCCCTTTCGGGAAAAATACCCTAGGTACCATCCGAGAATCGAACCCAGGACCCCTAGACTCGTAGCCATGTGCACTGACCATTAACTACACCATGGGACTGGTTACTGATTACACAATGGCACTATATCCTAACCTATTTCCTAACTTAACAGAGGACGTTTAGATTACTACCTTCAAGCTTACATGAAGTGTACTATCTTTAAGTGTGTGCGATTAATAATGCTCTTAAATTAAATAATTCGAAGGGCGGTGACGTGAGCTAAGATCAGTATTTTTCAGTTTCTATAACAAAACACCCTTTTGGCCAAAATAAATCTAATATTGATCCAATAGATGGATTTACCTTCATTTTCTTGACCCTTAATATTCTCAACAGTCCTTGAATATATCTCACTGCCATGGCGTACTTTGACCAAGACTTTATCTTCAATTGCAGATTTCTGATCTAACTCAGCTATGCCTAAGACAAATATTTATGAACTGATACTATTTCTAGGTGTAGATTAGATAAAGAATTTTACCGACGCAATATTTTATTTTAGACAAAAAATGTGATTTTGATACAAAAAAAGTAAAAAACATTAACCTTAAATTACGTCCCTGATAATCCCATTTTATATCATTTAATAACTTATGTCAAACTTGAATTGCATGTATTCCTAAGTTAAAATTTTAATTTAAACTATTCTTTCGTGTCAGGTTTATAAACATTTATCGCATATTTAAACAACGCTGAAGGTCACCAAAATTGTTTTGAAAGCTTATAACTTCCCTTGCTATGGAAGACCCTAATAGACTATATTTAAATCGCTGCAAGACAATCTTTCTTCAATCGAGCCTTTCAGGCCAGTTTTAAAACTCTTTTTTAATCCGTACTGTCTATTTACGATAGCACTTTTTTTTTATGAATATTGAAAATAACATAAATAGTTCCATATTTCTCGGATTCATTAACTTATTAAACTTCACCATTGTATGCTATCATTTTGACCAACAATGTTAATCCACTTTATTTGTTAAAATGACAAAATAAGTTATTTCTAAAATTTCGGAAAATAAAAGAAGCCAAAATTAGTGTGAGTCAACAATTCAGGAACACAAACATTTGTTCAACATTTCATACATATATGTACATTTTTTTTTCAAAACCAAATTTCCCACCGAAATTAGTATGACGCCAAGGCCTTGCAATAAATATACATTATTCGGTCCCGAAGACACTTGGCAGGGTCGTCGAAAATCCAATACAGTTACAATGTCCTTTCCCCTCCAAGAGAGTCTAAGAGATCAAGGATCAGGTAGCTCTATCTAAAAGGCGAGGCCGGATACTTCTCTAGCGGGCCGCATCTCCAATTCCATTGCCTCGGTTCCATTCTCTGGATGTTAAATTATTCGGGCGACTGGCTCGTCTACCTTCTTGTATATTGTATGACTCCAAGGGGACCTTCTTTACCCCCCTCAACTCCTTCCCCCTTGTAGCTCCAATGTTCTTAAGCTCCGCTATGTAATCTCGAGTTGCCAGAAAAAAACAACAAACCAGTAAATAGATAAAAATAATTTTCAGGCTTACCAGTTTGCAAGTATCATGGTTTCCACACACACGTATTGTGCTTGTTTTCATGGTAAACCTGTGTGAAAAGATGAAGTCTCCTTCGGGAATGTAGAAAAAGATTTTAGAACGTTCCTGTCGTATAATTTTTTATGACGTGTTTATTATTTAATGAGGGATTATTATATGGCACTTTCTAATAATAAAATGGCATCAAAATACGATTTACAAACAATTATATATCCTAGGACACCATATTTTTAATTCAAACCAAGCGAAGATACAGAACTAAAAGTAAAAGCCAAAACTCCGGCAATAAGAATCAAACTCTTTCAGTTACCTCAATAACGCGTTCGCAAATCAAATGCCACATTATTTTCTCGCGACGATTTTTCAAAAGGCAAAACATTGCCCTACGTAGCCTTTGGTGTATAGAGACAGCCTTTGGTGATACATTTTTATTCTGCTCCAAGGTAATTTCAAGATTTCCTACCAATTGTGGGAATTTAAAGAGTCGACTAAAGTGTTTTGTTGGTTGTTGTACAAAGTTTTTTTTATGCGAGTTGCAAATGATATGGCACGTGAATAATCAGTGTAGCTGATCTTTTGTGTCATCGATTCAATTATTGGGACGAGAAACCAGAGAGAGTTTATTCGGTTCACCCCATTTTAATAAACACAACTTCTACACAAAGCCAAAACCTAAAATCTAGAACCATAAACACAAACTTCACAGGTTCACAGTCTACAACGCACTGTCAAAGGTTGTAGGGAACAGATGGATATTTTGTTTACAGTACACACAAATGTGCAGCTCGAAATTTCTCCAGTATAATTGTTGCGAGACATTTGTCTTAACCCTAGCATCGTCATTTGTTACTACTCGTTCGTTGCAAGGCGTTGCGCAACAAGTTGGCAGCCAGCGTCACTATTTGATGTTACGGCAGCCGACGATTCTGCAACAAGGTCTTTTGTTGCGAGACAAAATGTAACATTTGGTGTGCGTACGGTCTAAATACCTTGTAGCATTTATTGGGAATATATGCTCCAAAAATAAAGAACAAAACTTTAAGCTCAAGAAAACTAACCAAAAGTCCCCCACTGTGATGCGCCAACGTACTGTTTTCCACACGCAAAAATAAAGACAACTTTCCTCCACAAAAATATTGATAATCTGACCGAGGAAAAACATTGAGCTAGTAAAATGGTCTATCCCTCAAGGCGGGGTGTGGAATGGTGTGTGGCGCGCCTGCGCAAAAAGAGTGCTATTCATGGAGAATGTTCGTTCAGCTCCACGTACATACTTTTTAACCCCTCCCTCCCGTCGCTGTGTCTTGTTTACCTATGTCTTGTATTCACCCCTCATCCCCCTCTCTGAGTTTGTGTAATTGTATAAATACTCATGTTGTTGAATATGGAGTGTACTTCTTGGCAGGACAATCCCCTAGGACACACCTTGTGTGTCTAGGAAATAGTCTCAAGGTACGGAAACCCCTTTCGGCAGTTGTAATTTGGAAATTCTAGCGGCGTCGTATTCGACTTATAAATATCTCAGGTCATTTAAGACTTAGGATATATTATGAGAATATCATACTTAGAATCTTTGCGTAATGTTTAAATTATAAACATGTCAGATCATTTAGGACTTAGGAAATATTCTGAGAATATCAACCTTAGAAGTTTTGCGTCGTATTTAAATTGTAAATATGTCTAATCGTTTAAGACTTAGTAAATATTCCAAGAGTACTGAACTTAAAATCTTTTTGTCTTATCTAAATTATAAATATGTCAGGTCACTATGACTTAGTAAGAACATTGAAGTTTGAACTTTTTCGTTACATTTAACTTGCGAATATGTCTTATTTTTTTCTGGACTTCAGTTTTCTAACGTCATTTGTGGAGGTTGTGATTGATTCTAGCCTTGGAATATTGTAACTTTATCTGGAGTCGCAGTTAACATACAATTTTATTTTGTATATCCAAAATGCCCATCAGGCAATGGAAGTTTTTTATGTTGTCAACATAAAGTAATAAGTAGTTGTATTATGGACCCCTTTTTACTAAATGGCCCATACGGCAATAGTTTTGTGTTATCACTCGTAAGGAATAAGTTTGTTTTGCATAACCAGATAAAATATTGTAATATTTTCCTTAATTAACTCATTGGCCTTGCGGGCCTATAGAGTCCATTGTTCTTTTGTTTTCTATATTATGTCGTAAGCTAATAGCTTCACGAATAATAAGCTATCCCAAATTGTACAACTAAAACATCTTTTTATATACTCTGTTCAAGTTTTTATTTACTATCAATAAAACTACAAATTGTTACCATTGACATATTTATTCTTAATCCAGTTTTCCTGCTTATGTCATCCTTTTTTTTTTAGTTAAAGACATCATATAATTGGAGTATGAGTTCAAAGAGAAAATAAGTAAACTGGCCTTGTTTACTGTT
>CABFOV010001701.1:96360-107029 GCA_902141375.1 Timema poppense | reverse complement strand
ATACTTATTAAAACCCTATCACAGCAGAACACTGCTTCCATTGAGATACACCACTGAGCATACTTATCAAAACACTGTCACAACAGAACATTGCTTCCATTGAGATACACCGCTGAGGATACTTATTAAAACACTGCCCCACTAAAATACTGCTTCCATTGAGATACACTACTGAGGATACTTATTAAAACACTGTCACACCAAAATACTGATTATATTGAGATACACTACTGAGAATACTTATAATAAATTATATAGCCTATATATTACATATATATAATAAAATATATAATACTATGCATGTAATATATATGTATATATGTGTATTTCAACTATTTTGTTGATAAATTATGTGAGTACTATTCCTAGAAAAAAATATTTTCTATTTTCAGAGAAATTTAAGACATTTACATCATATTTGTTATCTTTTTACTATTACTATATTTTTCATAATTATTCTTTTTATCCTCTGCATCCATGTATCCTGGTAAATGTTCCAATATACTGTAGATACATATATTTTATTAACAAAGAAAAAAGTTATTTTTAATTAAATGTATTATTTATTTGATCATATGGGTCTCCACTTTCACAATTTTTACTTAGCTTATATTGCATTGAGTAAATTTTTCTTTTCATCACTTCTTAGTACACACAAAATTGAATTTAATTTTAAGACTTAAGATATTAAATATAAGATAAAATAATAAAATTGTAATCATTGCCTCACTGGCAACATAATATAGAATTTTCTTTTGCACCTTTTTCTTTTTCAATATGTTTTAATGTACTTTCCTACCACATTCCTATTTAACACTCAAGTCTGATAGTTTATGAAATTATTCTATTAAAATCTATCAAATCGTCTAGATTATTTCATAGCAACAAATTGTAAAACTTACAAGATTTTACACATACATTAAATTTAATATAGACATATATAATTAGTTTGATTTACGTATCTCAAACAACAGATCAAACCTATTTTAAATTTTTGCATATTTTTCGGTTCTTACACTGTACATTTTTTCGTACACCAAATGCTTCTGTGTGAAAATTATTTTAAATATTTATTGCATGAGCCAGGGGGTGTCAGTTGATATCATTCGGGGGGAACAAGGATTCACTATGATTGTTATGTTTCTCGGGGTCTATAGAGAAGGAATATATGGGATAGCATTCTATAAATATCAGCCATCACACCAATATCCATCATTGAGTAAAAGGCGCCTTGAAACGTTGGAGCTTACTTCAAAATTCTGTAAACTCGTTTACTTAAGATAGAGTGATTATTCTCTTTTAATTATGGAGCCACAACATGGGCTGTAAGAATATCCTATAGATAGATAATTATTGGAACCATATAACTAATGGTTGCGAATATTTGACACAAATATCAAGTAATCCATGCACTTTTTAATTTTTATCACGTTGTATCGTCAATACGGTTATTCTAAACTCAAATTACCTTCTCTTATAATCCATAAAAAATTTAATGCACTTTAAAACGATGGATGTTTAACATTAATACATTCACTTTGTAGGTACAGTAGCCCCATGACTTCTTTGGTGCTGACTGACAGCTCACAGCTGACTTTTGACAGTCAATATTTAGGTATATACCTAAATTTTGACTGTCAAAAGTGACATATGCTAAACACTTGTTTTTGCAGATCATCTGGTTCGGCGTAGGGGTACGTAATTTGGTCTGGTAACTTTTTTAAGCTGTCAGTCAGCACCAAAGAAGCCATGGGGCTACTGTAGCTCAAGAGTGGACAATAACCCAGGTGACCGTTATTGACTGATTATGCGACAGTGCTTTATGGATGTATTTGTATGTAATTAAAGAACAAGTGTATGTACATAAGTAATGCTAGTCAACCCTTATTTATTTAAATGTTTAAATTTTAATCTAAAAAATTGTCTGTTGATGTAACTATGAAGCAACTATCATATGAGGAAAATTTGATAGTAAGAAAAATTGCAATAATTCATGGTCGGTTCTCGCAATCCTAGTCTTCATCATTGTCAGTTTCTGCTCCATAGTAGCTTTCGTTATCATCTGACGTTTCTTATACTTCATTTTCACATTTGATAAGCTTACACGTGTCTGTGCACCTGAGGCAGTTCTTCAAACATTGACAAAAGGGTAGTTTGCAGCTTTTATAACAGCTGCAAGCTAGTAGATCTAAAATAGTTTCAGGTGCAGGTTGTCCATTTACCAGGTCTACAACCAACTGGTCTTCCCAATTATCCTTAATAATTGTCCTTCCATTTCAAAAGGCCTTGGTGTTTTTGGATCATTACGTACACGGAGGTAACAGGAGACTTTTTATTTCACCTTTCGTTGTACAAAATATATTATATCTTAAGTTATTCACTCTTTTCGTATTTGCGATCGGTGCAAACAGATTACATGTGAATACTTCAAGAGCGTCCTTTAAGTTTTCGGATAGCTCCCACTGTTCACGTAACTGCTTGACTGAGTTTTGCGCATCCTTATCATTGCACATAATATTATATACTTTCAGTTTGCCTTTTCCAGCAAATGCACTTACAGAATCAGATCCAGTGAATGAATGTAATCCAAGAAGAGCCTAGCATAAATATTCAACAATAAATGTAATAACACTCTTAATATCAAACCCTTTTGTTCACACTTTATTGCCGCATTTCTTAAATAACCTACTTTTCTTAGAGCCTTGAAAGGCTAGACACATAATTAACTCATCTGTATCTTCAGAGGTAATCACAACACTTTGACTGCCATTTTTATTGCATTAACAATCGTCCATCAGGCTCTTTATGAGTACTATACAGTTCAGGAAGATTTTCGCAGCTATGATATATTGTTCTTTACCAAGCTTAATACACTTTAATTTCAAATGCAAATACACTGATTCCTGCTTTGCCGCAGATCCGAATATACCACGAATTCGAATATGCCACGGTTTCAGCTATGCCATGGATTCGTATATATCGTGGGCCTTTCTTCATCTCCGTGCCCTTGAAAGTAAAATGTATGCAGCTTGTTTAGCAAAAATCTGATATTAAAAAAATTATCTCATTAAAAATAAACAATAAACTAATGAGTGTTTAAAGAAATGATTACATAAATTGGCTAAATATTTTTATGGCTACTTATTGTATTGTTTTACGTAAAAATTAAATAATTTTCAAAACCTGTGTTTGTACTGTGCATACCGTATGTCCTGTAGCTTTATAAGCAACTTTACCGGCAACCTGCTAGTGTTTGCAGTCGTTATATTTATCGTCGTACTCAATAGGGTGATATTAGAAGAGTTGTTGGTCTATTAGATCATCAGAATTGAGAAAATAACTGAATCATCGGTTATTGTGTGGCTGTCTTTTAACGCGAGTCGGTTCCCTGTATCCACAAACCTGCATTTTAACCGGGGAGGGGTGTACTGTATATGTAAGAAACATAATTCTATAAATGGTGTTAAATGAAATTTTTTGCAAAAAATTTAACACAATATTTTAATTTTTTTATCACACAACACTTTTTATTGTCAATTAGTGGCTAATTTTTATATAACAGGTTTGCGAGTCCAAGTTTAATGTTCTAAAGATTTAATATAAATATTGTGAAGTTCTTTATTTTTAAGTAATTACAGCTATGCTACACCAGAACACTGCTTCTATAGAGGTACACCCCTGAGGAGACTTCTTATAGCACTGTCACGTCAGAACACTGCTTCCATGGAGATACACCCATGAGGAAATTTATTACAGCACCGTCACTTCAAAACACTGCTTCCATGGAGATACAACCTTGAGGAGACTTCTTACAGCACCGTCACTTCAAAACACTGCTTCTATGGAGATACAACCCTGAGGAGACTTCTTACAGCACCGTCACATAAGAACACTGCTTCTATGGAGATACAACCCTGAGGAGACTTCTTACAGCACCGTCACATAAGAACACTGCTTCTATGGAGATACAACCCTGAGGAGACTTCTTACAGCACCGTCACATAAGAACACTGCTTCTATGGAGATACACCCCTGAAGAGACTTCTTACAGAACTGTCACGTCAGAACACTGCTTCTATGGAGATACACCCATGAGGAGACTTCTTACAGAACTGTTACATCAGAACACTGCTTCTATGGAGATACGACCTTGAGGAGACTTCTTATAGCACCGTCACATCAGAACACTGCTTCTATGGAGATACAGCCCTGAGGATACTTCTTACAGCACCGTCACATCAGAACACTGCTTCCATGGAGATACGCCACGGAGGAGACTTCTTATAGAACTGTTCCACCATTAACACCGATTAAATTGAGAATCAACATTGCTCACTCAATTATTATTTTAAATTTACTTAAAATAGAGTGTAGAAAAACAAATAATCAGAACCAACATTTTAGTATTCTATAATAAATAAATTTAAAGTACATAATTTATAAATTACTTGAATTAATACAGAATATGAGATGGTAAAAACTAAAATAACATTCTAATATCTTGAAATTTATAGGAAGCTTAAGATAATTTTCATAAAATATAACAGAAAATTAAGTTGTTCTTTCTAAAAATATTATAGACTCTTTCAATTTATGTCAGAGCGCGTAGCTGGTTAAGATAAATAATAGACAAATTAATAAAGTAATATTATAGAAAAAAGTATATACTAGGGTAATAACTACAATCCATGCCTTAGAATATTAATTATATGCATGGCTGGAATTAGTAATTTAAATAATTTAATATTTATCACCGCGTATTACTACCCGTTCGTGTTATACGCTTTAAGTACTAATTACTCTAATGGATTATGAATTGGGAAGGTTGAATTGGAGGAAGTGAACCCGCATTTGCGTGGAGGTAACACTGCTTCTATGGAGATACAACCCTGAGGAGACTTCTTACAGCACCGTCACATAAGAACACTGCTTCTATGGAGATACACCCCTGAAGAGACTTCTTACAGAACTGTCACGTCAGAACACTGCTTCTATGGAGATACACCCATGAGGAGACTTCTTACAGAACTGTTACATCAGAACACTGCTTCTATGGAGATACGACCTTGAGGAGACTTCTTATAGCACCGTCACATCAGAACACTGCTTCTATGGAGATACAGCCCTGAGGATACTTCTTACAGCACCGTCACATCAGAACACTGCTTCCATGGAGATACGCCACGGAGGAGACTTCTTATAGAACTGTTCCACCATTAACACCGATTAAATTGAGAATCAACATTGCTCACTCAATTATTATTTTAAATTTACTTAAAATAGAGTGTAGAAAAACAAATAATCAGAACCAACATTTTAGTATTCTATAATAAATAAATTTAAAGTACATAATTTATAAATTACTTGAATTAATACAGAATATGAGATGGTAAAAACTAAAATAACATTCTAATATCTTGAAATTTATAGGAAGCTTAAGATAATTTTCATAAAATATAACAGAAAATTAAGTTGTTCTTTCTAAAAATATTATAGACTCTTTCAATTTATGTCAGAGCGCGTAGCTGGTTAAGATAAATAATAGACAAATTAATAAAGTAATATTATAGAAAAAAGTATATACTAGGGTAATAACTACAATCCATGCCTTAGAATATTAATTATATGCATGGCTGGAATTAGTAATTTAAATAATTTAATATTTATCACCGCGTATTACTACCCGTTCGTGTTATACGCTTTAAGTACTAATTACTCTAATGGATTATGAATTGGGAAGGTTGAATTGGAGGAAGTGAACCCGCATTTGCGTGGAGGGAGAGTGGAAAACCACCACCCAGTTCACCCGACCGAGATTCGAACCTCGAGCTCCCCGTCCTCAGCAGTAGAGCTCAACACGACAAGCGCGTTAGCCAACTACGCCACCAAGGCGGGTTGTAATTAGTAGTTCTAAGGTATTCCTAAATGCTATAGAAGTTGTAATAAATTAATACCTAGGATCTATGCCTATCAACCATTATAAAATGACAAATAAATTGTAGTAAAATAATAAAAGGTTGCAGTGACTATAAACAATTGCTTGATGCTATGTAAGTACTAAATATTTTACTTGGAGTGGTGATTATAATCCATTCCTTCGTGTAATAGAAGTATTAACTAGATGAGAGAGAGGAGTAATAATAAACCATTATTTTATGCCATAGTGTAATTAAATATATGATTAGGAGAGAGAATTTAAGAACATTCCTTCTTACAGCACCTTCCTCCCCAAAGATCTAGTCAAAGTAGCACATATACCTACTAACCTCATGCCTAAATGAGTATCTAATGACAAAAGCTGGCAACGCTTCATTTATTTGCAGAACCAACAAAATACATGGAACTCTTATTCATAACATTGTGATTTGATAATAAACTAGTTTAAAAAAACACTAATTATCCTTTATTTTACATTTACAATAGAAACAATAGTAACACAAATATAACCATTTAGAAACTGGGGACACAAAATTGCTAGTAAGCGACTACAGTATTTTGTTTTATTTTCAGCCTCGTACATAACCCCCTGCTCCGTGAACCTCAACCTGAATGAATGTGCCAAGAGGCGAGGAAACGAAGTGATTCCGACAATTGTTAAAGGTACTCATCACCATTTTATTACTATAGGCCTAATTAATATAGTTTTAGAAGCGTTTTTGTGATTAAATACATCTTTTTAAAAATGATGTTTACCTGAAAATGTAACACTTCTTCAAAATCCCTTCCTCTTACCATAACATCGATTAAAATATACAAATAGTCCGAATCCTATTGTTCATAGCTAGGATCAAATCAGACTGAAATACAGAAAACGGGTGTGGTCACAACAATTATACACCGGCCACACAGATTAGAAGAATGCTGTTGCAGAAAACAATGCATGAACTTACTGTAGTTACAATAATGACCCCGCGATAACTTTAAACGACCATTACAGATTTGTGCATTAAGTTTTTTTTGTAACCACACCTTACTAACCGTTCGGGTTGTAAGCATTTGTGCGGGAGTAGATACCCACATATGTTATTAAAGTTTGCGTTGATATCTCCATGACCTAATATAGGTATATACATACCAGTAAGGTAAATAGATTATCAGTAATAAAGAACCAAATACACATATTAATGGGAACTTTAAGAAATCACGTATTTATTTCCAGAGGATGGGATAATTTAGATTATAATCTTATGCTTATTTTTTAGATTTTTCATTTACCACTGTGATTTTTTCATGAGTTCACCCAATAAATATTTGGTTAAGTTCTTAAAAATATCGGCCTTATTATCCTGATCCTTTAAATGAAATTGTATCTACCCTCATCGTACTGTTCGCTTAGTCCTTACAGGAAACACCGACCATATTTCCTAATCATAGTTTAAAGAGTTTAGTCTGAAATGTCATTAGAACCCGTGTTGTGTGTCAGGTGACAGGGAGTACAATATCCCAGTACTTGACCCGCTCCTGGTGGAGGAGATCAGAGTTGAGGAAGGTTCAGATAACTCCCCCACGAGACTCTCCCTCGTCTCCAAGAAGATCATGATCCGCGGGTTAGCGGGCGCTCAGCTCCTTGACGTGCGGTGAGTACACTCCACTCCCTTATCTCAGGTACACTCCCCTTAGCTCACATGAAACAGTCTGCTGTACTCCACAGCACTTCAATCTACAAACCATATAAAGATACTCTCATCAAAAAGTGACGCTTCTAACTACAATAAAATATACTTATGTATGTTCACTACGTACTTTAGGCTATGTCCAAAATCCTAATTGAATCACTACCTAGACGTGCGCTCATAGATAGGGACTTAACTACTAATGTATATAAACTTTAAATTCCGAATTTTCGTGGTGTTTTTAGGCGCGATCAATAACCCCAAAACTGAGATTTAATGAATGCTGTATTTTTAATTTGGATAGTAATTCTGGGCCTAGCTCATATTTGGTGGTAAACAAGGAGCAGGGCACGAACTTAGAATACTTTGAGAGTTATGGTGATTTAAATCCTCCCAAGGAACTTGTCCGTTATCTTAAATATAGTAGTATAGAATACAATTATAAACTTTATCAAAATACTTAATTTTGCATGCAGTTATGTCTTCTTTTTTTACTTAAATAATTAGACATTTAACAAAGTTCATCAGATGTCTCTGACACGCTGAGTGTAGTTAGCTCACATTTGATCGCAAAGGATCTCTGGAGGAGGAGGAATGGGTTAATTGATTTGATTCATTTTCAAACGTTAAATTCGGTACCCAACATTTACAGTAAAAATCAAAACTTTTATTGTGATAATTAAGTAGCCGATATAAAATACCCGAGGAAGCTTATGGACTCGTCGAACTGGCCCAATATTTAAAGTGAATTTTAGTTGTTGATCGAGTCACTATTATCGGAAATCCAAATACTTTACGATGCATCATAGTCCGTGATCAAGAGCTCGATTTCACCATCGATGTTACTTTTGGCTCTTCTCTAGGATTTAAAAAAGTTAAATTGGAACCCAAAAGTCACATATATCTCCGAAATCGGTTTAATTCTGCGGGTAAATGTGGTCAGAATCAATTGTAATATTGCCAACGCGTCTTACATTAATAGGAAGTGGACCAATAGTATACATTCTTTCTTCCCGCTTACTCCTAACGGATTTAAGATTGTTGAATTCCCACAAATGTAATATTATATGCCTATATCTGACCAAATAATTGACAGGGTAAACGTTACCCTTTGAAGACGAAAGAGGAGATCTTGTCAATTTTCGTGAAGAATAATTTCTCTTAGATTGCATTTGAAATGTTTATGAAAAAGTGGGTGTGGTATTTAATAAAACAAGGGACCTTGATATAAAAAATAAAACATTAGACGTTTATCACTGAAAATGTTAAAACCTGTAAGAAGGAAGCTATTAAAATATCTCAGTTATACTCTGAAGGGAAAAAGTCGCAGATTTTAAAAGTGGGAGGTAAAGTTGTTTTCGATGATTCTTTAACAAGCTTCCAGTACCATTATCATCTATCTTACTCGACTTTTTCTTTTCGTTACAACAGGAAAATTCCTATTCAGTAGAAAGCTGTGTATATGATACTTCGTCGAAGTTTACTTTTGATACGGGGAAAACAGTTACTATTAAACGGGAATGCGAGAAGAACCACAAGGATCGCGGATAACGGAATACTCCACTTGTTAGATCGAATAAGTTATGAACTAAACTGACTCGAAGTCGACCAATATAAAGATCCAGAGTAACAGCCACTATAAAAAATCACTTCTAATTTTTTCTGAGTGAAAGAGCTTTCTATAAGAACACTGGCTGGAATATCGAAGCGGATGACGCGATACTGGTTCATGAAGCCACCGGATACTTTGAAATACACATCCCGTTAAAAATGATATCAAGCTTATTCGAGGACTGCAATCGAATCCCAATCAGTGCTGAACATAAACTTATTCTTAGAAGATCTTCCTCGGACAGTAACGCCCTTATTGCGGCTGACCCGACCACCCATTCAGCAATTACATTATGGTTAATGCCCCATGTTATAATTAATGATTCCAATAGATTAAAACTACTCACTCTGGTGAAAAATAACATTAAACGGAAATACATTTCCGCACCTGGGAGTTATACGAGTATCCCACTCTTCCGCAATATTCAATTCTTGTATGGAATGTGAAGGTGGACTCTCGTTTAGAAAGTCCTCAAGACGTAATTTTAGGAATCATTCTACTGTTCACGATCGCAGTTGTTCTGATCAATGTAATTTGAAAAGCGGCAAAGTTAAACTTATCTCTGAAATATTTCCATACGCCAATTTAAACGTCAAACTCAATGAATACCAATTCTCAAAACTATATTTTATGTATGCTAATTTCCAAAGGTCATATTACGATTGAGAATCAACTCATTTGCTCTCGCCCATTAATTCCAGAGATATGGCCTCCCTCGTAGTTTTTGATTGCACTAATTAGAACGAAGCTGTCAAGTCAGATGCAATTAATATCATATTAAATTATTAGCTTTCGGCAAACATGTCTGCAAACACTTCCACTTTCTGTCTCATTATTCAAGACACAATTGTGGTATACTCACCTCTAACAAATAAAGTCGTTAAGAAGGTATAACCCCGGTAAGCAAAATAGTATGTTTTAGTGTCACAGTGTTTATTGACGTGCAAAGATACTTATTGAATTGGAATTTATTTTTGAGGTGGCCTGTGTATACCCGCATTTACTACCCCTGTGCGAATGGTCGAAATTGTCAAACGAGGAAAAGGCAACATGTCGGTGATTGACTAAAGAAAGATCACGGACTCAAATGGCAACCCGAGAACACACCGTTATTAAATTAAATATATATTAAATACCCATCTTAAGAGTTAGCGATTGACATCATTCAAAGAGTTAAGCAAAGTACGCTGGATAAAAAAGTATTTCGGGTGGAAAAGTATGACGTCATCACCCTTGAAGATTATGGAAGTCTAGTATTAAAAACTCTAAGAAGTAGCGGGGATGCCAAAAAAATGTTGTCATGCTCCAACCGGCTGGCTGTGCGCACCTCAAAATGCCTGCTTATTGTCCAAGTTGTATGAAAATTATTAATGTTATCATCAATTCTGGAAAAAGCAGCTTTTATACACCTACTGGATAAGGGGGGGGGGGGCTATTACTTTTA
>CABFOV010001701.1:83006-96188 GCA_902141375.1 Timema poppense | reverse complement strand
GGCTATTACTTTTATCCAAATAATTTTTATTAACTTTCGCAACGAATCAAATCATATATGTTTACGAGGAACTCCAAGACGATTGGTATGTAATCGGATTTCTTCCTTGTATTTAATGTAGACCTACTTTTCTAACATTTGAAGAAGTTATTTCAAGGGCCTATTCCTATTTTCATTCAAGGGATTGCATCAAACCCCATATCATCTTTTATTTTTAGTTCTAATAATTGTATAGTTGCACACTATAATATTTTCTATTCTTTAAATCTTAACATCGAGGGGAATTAAAACCATAGGTATATCGCTTTTAACTATCATTGGGTGAGAAGGTTGGATTTAGTAACATTTTTACTATAATTCGCACGGCGATTGAAAACAAAACATCACTGGGAGCGAATCAAATTACATTTACTCAAACTGTTATATCTATTTATCGTCCTCGGAAGATAATGAATCCTCTTTACTTCTATTAATTCTAAGCATAAAGTTAAGGTTGAATTTTTAAAATGTGCCCTCATTGGCGTGGAGAGAGGGATTGAAACTCATCCATTACCCACCATATTCAAAGGATCCGAACCACTACTTAAAACTCGTGGATTAAGCCTAATGCCAAAACTTTGCGGGAAACATTGCATAACTCCAAGTGACCTAGCCTTATGGGTGAAAAAAAATCCTCTTTCAAGAATAGACTTATTCAAAGTAGGGGGTAGAGCTATCATCCACTGCTATTACTAACCCTTTCGCATGTCAAGCGCCCTATCTGATTCAGCTTACTCTATAGGCTATAAATACTATCTGATATATCTTGTCCATAAAGACCCTACTTACGTAGTTGAAATCAATAAATATTATATTATTATTTGAATATAATGTCTAGTAATATGTGTGCTGAATCATTGAAATAAATAAGTATTATATAATATAAGTGTGCGTGCTGTGTTTGAATTTATTGTTAATTTTACTTGTATTATAGGCCTGAAGGGGTTTTAAAAGTTTACTCAATCATGTTGATGTTTTACAACAGTGCTAACGACTCAAGGGCGTAGAAAGCTACGGGTCCGAACCTCCCATGGGATTAGCTGGAGCCCTACTAGAATTTGTTAGACGCCCCCTTAAAGGAGGCTCCACAAATACATATAAAAATCTAATGTTTAAGTTTTTTACTCTAACTACATATTTAATTGTATATGTCATTAACCAAATATTAGTTAATGAATATTTTAATATTCACCTTCAAGATACACCTTGTAAGACTTCCGATTGTAAAATTAGCCCTGTCGACATTTCAAATACTGTACTTCTTTTTTCATACATTCATATAGTATTGAAAAACAAAGGACGTTTCTTGGAATGTGCAGATATACTAGAGCTTTTTGGTTTCAATGTCTGATCACTGGAACTAAAGAGCATCCAGCCCCATATAGTCATCTTATACCATTGTCCAAATGTTGACTTATTTGTACTGTCCTTAGATATGACCTTGTAGGCAAGATAATCCACTGGGATATGCTGGTCCCTAGTGTGACCTGTGATGGGAGATACGGCATAGAGGGGAAAATACTGATACTCCCAATCAAGGGTGAGGGAGAAGTCAACATCAAATTGGGTACGTTCAATTTGTTGGTCTTCATGACCGCATGCAGATGATCTTCAAATTGTACACAGCCTGTTTCGTTGCTTGTTAATCTGGTGCCATGTGTGGTGTTAATAATACTGTTCACGTTTGTTGCAGATAATCTGAGATTGTTGATTGATATGTTTTTTGAAATTGAGACTAGGAAGGATGAGCTTCGGTACCAAAAAGTGAAAGAAAACAAACTGTTTTTCAACGTTACTGGTGGTAGCATCAACCTGACCAACCTCTTCAACGGGGACAGACTTCTTGGTAATGATCTCGAATTTCCTTTAGAGAGCATGCCATTGTTTTTATTAAGAATGAACCTTTGGAGAGCCGATTAGAGGATACAAACATAATTTTTTTGCGATGATCATTTAAAGCATTTCACTATGTTATAAGTTTTATTTCATAGGTATTAATAGTATCTAACAAAAGTGACAACTGTAGATGAAAATTATTTACGTTTAAATTATAAAATACGTGAAAGTAGATCTAATAATTTTTTCTTGCAATTAGAAATGTCCAATCCTAATAATATTGAGATATAGCTTTACATTGTCTTTTTCTCACCAGCATGAATTAGTTAACCTAATAAAACAAGATGATCGGGGGGGGGGCTAACTACTTATTTAACCAACCTTCCAAGTCAACTAGAATTGTTCGATCCTCTGAATAGTTATAAAGAAATACAAACAGGATACGATGACTGAGTGCAGGCAAAGTATGGGTTTTTAGCAACACTAGAATCTAGAAGGCCCAAGAACTAATTGCACTGGAGTAAACACTTTTATCAACTGATGATAAGGTTACCTGGTGGTCTAGGGGTAAGGTTCAATCCTCGGTCCCGGCACAGATTTATCTGATTATTAAACCCTTCCTTCACATCTGACAAGATATCTTGTGAATGTGGGGAATGCCAGGCCTCCACCGTGGTTCGGATTCCACGTTAAACTGTAGGTACTCCATTTCATCTCACATATCACCCTACCATTACACATTAGCGTAAGTGCGTACAACCCGAACGGGTAGTAAGACGCGGTGCTAATAATAATAATAACTTATGATAATCTTAAAAAAAAGTGTTTACTGGTTGAGTGACCTATTATACTCCTACAGCTGATATCATAAATATTGTTGTCGGAAAGCTAGTGTATTTGACTTTGATACCAAGGCTATACCAGGATTCAATCCTCTCTCTATTGATGAGCCTATTATATTGTGAGAACATTACCGCAGTCTAACGACCACTTGTAATTTTCTCTGTCCAGAAGCTAACACTAACTCCCTCCAATATTGTGAGATCACAGCAGCAGTCTAGGGATAAATGGCAATTTTTAATGTTGTCAATACAGGGGATAACCCTGACCTCCACGAATATTGTGGGATAATTGCAGCAGTCTAATGTCCATTTTTAATGTTGTCAATCCAGGGGATAACACTAACCTCTACCTGAACGAGAACTTCCAGGAGATCTTGAAGGAGGTTGGTCCGGCAATAGGGGAAGCTATGAAGGAAATATTCAAGAGAGTCCTCGATAACGTCTTGGATAAGGTTCCTTTCGACGAGTTTTACCCGGACATAGCTTTTTAGGAAACACTCTCAAAATAAATATATTGTTTGATTTAAAAAGATTAAATCTCTACTCCGCCCAGAACAAATAGATTTACAAATTTGCAAAGCATCGTCTGAAGCATAAGGATTTAATTATATTGAGTACTGGCACAAACCATGACCATCATAGCCACATATTCCTGTTGGCATGTACTAATCATCACTCATTACGATGTATTAAAGTTAATGATTTAATGATTTGACTTGTTGAATGCAAAGAAGATTAATATTTTATCAGTTCACTTTAGTGACATAACTGAAGGGTTAGACGCAATAAATTGTAGTTTTAATGTCATCAGTATTCGTCTAAAGAGAGGATAGAAAAAAGTAAAAGTAAAATTCATCTTGAAAGAATTCTGTTTCATCGTGAGTTGATATGTTGTGACCTTGAAAATAATGTGTACGAAATAGCTTGAATATTTATGCAACCTGTGTTTGTTTCAGAAATAATGTCTATAAAAATAAATAAGGTGAGATTCTAATGTAACAGTAACGTTTTTTAAGGTACTAATATGAAAGATGTCCATATATATTACTCATTTGTGCAGTATAGACGAATATAATTTATGATTCAACCAAACTAAAGTAGATGGTGTCTTTATTTATTAAATACATAAAACATGCATTTAAAATTACTTCGTTCCAGGAGGACTATGGTTATATTATTTACACTGATTAATTTGAAAGTATTTAGGAAAAAAAAGCTTAGAATATCAAGTTTAGTTTAACATTAGATCCCAGTGTCTGCCGATAATGGTGTGTGTTGTATCAGGTAGCTTTGTTCATAGCTCTGGATCTTAAACAGATTTTTATAATACTGTGGTACGTATAACCCGAACGGGTAGTAAGACGCGGTGCTAACAATAATAATAATATAATACTGTGTTACGATTGTAGACAAAAGCCATAAACTAGATGAAAGTCGAAATACATTTATTGAAATTTAATACTGTAATATTTTATTATTTAAAATATAAGAATATATTTTGGAACGATATATTAAATAGAAGATATGAAAATTAATGCGTTGTTATCAAAGCTTTATTGTCAACTCTTGTTTTTAAAGCAATTTTAATGTAAATTTGCTACAATCCTTCCTGAAGGCTTTGTTATATAGAAATATGATTTCTATTGCGTTTATTTTGGTTTTAATATTGTTGATTATAATTGTTTTTTCTAAAAATAAGCAAAGAGTCATGGTATTGACATTTATTATTGTGCATATCGGCTATTTTAATACTTCTTCTGGAATAAGATGATCAAAGATTTTGTCCATGAATGAACTTAATTTGCATTTTTATAATTTTGGGACCCCATGAGTCAGGTGTCTGAAAAATATGGTGGTTGATATCGGGGGGACAAAGATTCAATATGATTTGTATGTTTCTTTGGGTATATAGAGAAGGAATATAGACCCCACATAATAGCATTCCATAAATTTCGGTCATATTACCAATATTCGAAACTGTGGAGTTTACTTCATAAGGCTGTAAAAGTGTTAATAATAAAAGTAGGGTGAAAGGGCTCGGGATAAAAAGCCAATGTGCTGGCAGTTTTTATAGCAAAACCTTTTTAGTCGAACTTTTATATCCACTAATTACGGCTATAGCCGCATCTAGATATCATATTCTTCAAATTTAAAAATGATATTTTAACATGGGAACTGAACCCGAAACCTTTGGTTTAGTACGCCGATGCTCAAACACTGAGCTATACAGGAACCGTCCCATGATATATCTTGCTCTTAATTGATCACACTTTTATAACCAACGTTTTACACACATCCATCACAAACTCTTCCTTAAAATATGAGTAAAGAATGGCCCTAGGCACGGGACGATTCCTGAATATATCAGTGGTAAAGCACCGGTGTATTAAGCCAAAGGTTCCGGGTCTGACTCCCGTGTCCAGGTGTCATTTTTCAATTTAAAGAATCAAACATTATTTAATCAAAATAAATCAAACACTGCTCCATAGAGTTTAATTTTATTAATATGGTGATATCGACAGTTGTTGAGTATCTTTCAGGTGTATAGCGGAATTAGATTATAAACATTTTTAATGAATATAGAAAGCGGTCATTAAATGTCAGGACACTCTTGACATATAATCAAGAATTGTTGAGGTCACCATGTGAAGAAAATTCAAATATATTTTTCTACAAGAGAATTATTTTATTTATTTTGATTAAAAAATGTTTTGGTGTAAAAACTGCAAAATCAATGGTGGTTTCTCGCGTGCCCTTCCATTCCACCTTAAGATAAAGTGATGATGTTTTTAACCATAAAGCATAGCTCATGAGCTACAAGAATATGGTATAGATATTTAATATTTGGAAACATCACTAATGGTATCGAATAGTTGACACAAATGCCAATTATTTCATCCTATTTCTTATCTGTATCGTGTTTTACCGTCAATACGGCTAATCTGAACTTAAATTACCTTCTCTAATAATTTGTAAAATACTTAAGGCGGGGTGCTAGGGAGCGCGAGTTTAGTGCATTAATTTTGCAGTTTTTATAGCACAAACATTTTTTGGCCAAAATAAATCAAATAATTCTGCTATAGAAACATAGAGTTTTGTTTTCTGCACATGCTAATCTCAACAGTTGTTGAATATCTGTCATGAGCATGGCAGCATTTGGTGACAAACTTTTTAAATAAAGAGAAAAGTTTGTCACCAAATGCCGCCATGCTCATGACAAATATTCAACAACTGTTGAGATTAGCATGTGCAGAAAACAAAACTCTATGTTTCTATAGAAGATATATTTGATTTATTTCGGCCAAAAGATGTTTGTGCTATAAAAACAGCAAAAATACTGCCCTAAACTCACGCTCACTATCACTCCACCTTAACGCACTTTAAAACGATAACCAACATTAATACACTTATTTTATAAATATCTCTAAAGAGGTCAATGAACCAGATGACTGCTATTGACTAATTATGAGACAGTGCATTATGAATAAGTATTTTAACTTAATTAAACACAATTGTATATACATAAGTATTGTTAGTCAAACCTAAATAGGTTATATGCTAATTCAATATTTAAATTTTAATTCAATAAATGTCTGGTGATGTAACCATTATACTTCAAATTTGGAAAATTTTATATTAATAAATATCACACATCTTCAAGGTACGTTTTTTCGATTCTAGTATTCATCACTGACAGTTTCTCCCCCATCGTAGCTCCCTTTATCATCTGGTTCCTACTGTACTTGATTTTCCCATTTGTTAAACTCACACAAGACTGTACAATTGAAGCTGTTCTTTAAACATTTATAAAAGGGTGATTTGCATATTTTAGAGTAGCTGCAAGCTAGAATATCTAAAATAATTTCAGGCGTAAGTTGTTCATCCATCCAGTCCACAACCAACTGTTCTTCCCCATTACCCTTCATTAATTTCCACTCGATTCCAATAGAGATTGATGTTTTGGGATCATTTCATATGCATTGTCCCCATATAGCTGCTTGGTTATTAGTCCTTTGCATGTGTTTCCTCAAAGATTTTTCTACGCGGAGATAATAGATGATTCTCTATTTCCCCTTTCTTTGTGCAAAATATATTGTATTCACATCAAGCCATTCTCTCTTTTCGTATTTGCATTTAGTGTATACAGGTTACATGTGAATACTTCAAGAACATCCATTAATTTTTCAGATAACTCCTATTGTTACCTAACTGCTTGAATGATTTTTGCTCATCCTTTTAGCTGCATACAATATTATATACTTTTAGTTAGATTTTCCAGCAAATGCTCTTATAGAATCACATCCATTGAGTGTTTGTAATACAAGAAGATCCTGGCATTGATCTTCACCAAGAGATGCACTAATACTCTTAATATCAAACACTAACTTGTGTTCACACTTTATTGCCACTTTAAAAAAAAATACGTTTCATAGAGAGTTGAAAGGCTAAACACATAGAGAACAAATCTGTATATTCAGAGTTAATGCCAATAACTTTACTGACATTTTTATAACATTAGCTGCGTGTAATAACAATCGTTCATCAGCCTCTTCATGATTACTATACAATTCAGGAAATGTTCACAAATATCAGACCAACCGTGTATATTTTACTTCCAATGTAACATACAAACTCTTTTCTCCAAGTTGTTTTATGTTCTGAGATTTTAACCAATTCTTAGCCAGAAAGCTATATTTGTGTTTCGAGTTACTTAAGGTGCGGCCGAAGGGAGTGCGAGTAATTTTACAGTTTTTAAAGAATTGCATTATTTTTTTTGCCAAAATAATTCTCCAGTAGCAACATAGAGTTTATTTTTCTGCACATGCTAATATCAACCGGTCATGAATATCTGTTAAGGGAGTCCTATAATTTTGTCAAAACTTTTTCTCTTTATTTAAAAAGATTTGACAACATTCCAGGACACCCTCGACATATATTCAAGATCTGTTGATATTAGCATGTGCAGAAAACTAAACTTTATGTTGCTACTGGAGAATTATTTGATTTACTTTGGCCACAAAATTTCAATTTGATAAAAACTGTAAAAATACTTGCGCTCTCTTTGGCCGCACCTTAAAAATTATCACAACTGTTAGCAAATTTGTGATGCAAAACTGTTCACCCCTATGTACGTGCTCGCTGGTTTTTTTAAGTATCTATATGTATCAAATACAACATCGATTCTATTTCTTCTACGCTCTTCTCTAAGAATAATGCTAAAAGGATATGTAGCCCCTTCTCCGAATGTCTTTGCACACTCGTTATGCATTGAACCATTTTCATCCCAATTACAGTGGTCGTATTATTAGGTAACCCTTCAAGGGATGGTATATATTTTTTTAAATGCCTCGCTAAAGCCAACATGTATGTTTTGCGAGAAAATCCATCGAGAAGAGCTAATGTCCATGGTAGAGGGCCTGAAGGATGTTACAGCACATCTACCTTTGGAGATCACAATTTTCCTGCAGATAAGATTTCTGTCAGTATTTAGCACCACGTCTCTCACATTTGATTTAACCAATTTAATTTTTCATACAATTCCAAATGTTTTCAGCGATTTCTTTTCATTAGAGGTAGCGCTGGGTCAGGGTTGGAAACAGGGTTTGAGATTAGTGTTTCTTTCCCTCGTGACGACTTTCCTTACTTGTATGGGATAAGAGGCTTCCTGTCCCTGCCTGTGTGACGTTCCTCATCCGGAAATCCTTACAAAGTACCTCCTTGTGGTAGCCCCTGGGCAACGTCCATACGTTTTACCCGATGGGTGTATAAATATCTGTGGAGGTCATCTGACCTTCGACTTGTCATACATTAAGCGGGGAAGCTGATCATGCAACCTCTGCTAAAACAACTTAGGCTGAAAACCTTTTTTTTAAGGTGATACCTAATGATAGTCACCTGACTTCCTCTTAGGGTCCAAACGGAGCGACTTGTTAAAATCTCTTTTTAGGGTGATTCCTAAAATATAGTTTTAACTATCAGTAAGGCAATCAAGCTTTGAGCCCTCTTTGAGTAAGCGTGATTCCTAGGTTGTGTCTTAACTCCATGACGTATGCGCCCAGCACTCACAGAATACAGAGCCAACTCCTCTCACTGATGGAAGTTTGGTCAATACTAGGGAGTTCTCCTAGCTGCCCAGTGATGACCGGGATCGATGATAGTCACGGGGTCATCGGTACCTAGACCCCTTTTATGCAGGCGTTTTGTGCCGCGCGACACATGGCTGCAAAAGCCGTCGCATTTTTTAAGTCACTGGGAACAAATGAGTCATTTTATGCTCTGATATCCGAAAAACTTGCCGTCGCATTTTGTAAAACATGCCGTCGTGTTTTACAAAACGCTAGAGGCAAAAGCCGACCGAAATAATCTAAGTACATGGCGCCTTATGGCTCCATTTATGCAAACGCGCCGCTTTTCTGCCGTCCGCTGTCTAGACATCAGTGCTGGCAACCTTAGCTATTAGACAGGACTAGTTCAGTTGTGTGGAAGTTTCCAAGCGAGATTGTGCCATTTGAATAAATTTTTTCTTTCTTATTTTTCTAAAAAAATGGATGATTTAGATATTGAACGTTTTATATATGAGGTTAAGCAAAAGAAAGCAATTTGGGATTCATCATCGGAGAAATACAAAAACAGAAATCTAAAAAAAATGTCAATGGATAGAAGAAAATGTGAAGAAAAAGATAATCCTTGCACCAAATCTTGCCTAGTTTGAATCGTTACTTGGAATTTGACCACTAGCTCATTAAACAATGCTACCGACATTCTAAAGTAATTTAAAAACTTGTCCCTATCGTCTCTTAATTTTCCGTAGAGATTACGAAATGCCCCATCTTCAAATCTTGCTAAGTTGATGGGATGAACACCCCATCTTCTTTTCCGTCTTTTCAACATAATGTTACGATACGCAAAATATATGACGCATGGATCCATTTTCCACTTTCTAACATATAAAGGAATTGGCAGCACTGGTACGATTTGTCCTCCCCCACATTTTTTTTTCTACGGGTGGCAAATGCCGCGTGCATAAAATGAACATACAAAACGCGACGGCTCTTGCCGACGTGTATTGAGCGACACAAAACGCCTGCATAAAAGGGCTAAACAGCTCGCTGCGTGAGGCTACGCTCAAAGGACACAGCCATGATGAATTAAGGAGACTCGTAAGAGGTGTTTGTTTCCCAGGTACTGGTTGGTGGACCCTACAGAGCAAGTGGATTCCACTTTGAAAAATCTCTGACTTATATAAGGTGTATTTCTAGTGATATAATGAATGGTGCTCTTTATGAACTTTTGTGTCACCGAGGAACATGGACCTACCCCCTCCTGTAGGTTCGTGGACTAAATATTTCAAATAATAAATGCATGCCTATGATATCTTTCTAACCAATGTTTTATTTTTCCTATCTTTAGCAGTGTTTCTGATAATTTCCTGACGTACAGTACATTGTTAACTTGCATAGTTTAATAATATATTACGTGGTGACATCCTATGTAGATATATATGTTATTTATTAATACTAGTAGAGCTGGTTAAACTGGCTTCTTAGAAACTACAATCTAAAACACACTAGTTTGGTATTTTCTGTCGATTTTATATCCTGAAATAACCATTTATCTACTTTAAAGTTTTTATTGTAAGTTAATTTCGTTTATAAACGCAACTTATTTAGTTTCTAGTTCCTGAAACCTTTTAGATAATATAATTTAACGTAGATATTCCATAACAGAATTACATTGGAAATTCATATATTTATATTCCATAAGTAATCTCCAAGAGATCCTCAGTCAGTAATCCCCCAGAGACCCTCAGTCAGCATGTATTCCAACAGTAATCGCCTAGAGATCCTCATTCAGCATGTATTCCAACAGTAATCGCCTAGAGATCCTCAGTCAGCATGTATTCCAACAGTAATCCCCAAGAGACCCTCACTCAGCATGTATTCCAACAGTAATCGCCTAGAGATCCTCAGTCAGCATGTATTCCAACAGTAAACCCCAAGAGACCTTCAGTCAGCATGTATTCTAACAGTAAACCCCAAGAGACCTTCAGTCAGCATGTATTCTAACAGTAATCGCCTAGAGATCCTCAGTCAGCATGTATTCCAACAGTAAACCCCAAGAGACCTTCAGTCAGCATGTATTCTAACAGTAATCGCCTAGAGATCCTCAGTCAACATGTATTTCAACAGTAATCTCCTGAAGAGCTTCCATCAGCCAGTATTATATCAATAATTCCCAAGAGACCCATAGTCAGCGAGTAATCTCTCAGTAATCCCTTGGAGACCCTAAGTCAGCCAATATTCCAAAGGTTATCCCCTAGAAACCCTCAGTCAGTAAATGTTACATTAGTAGTCCCCGGGAGAGCCTCGGCCATTATTCCACCAGTAATCCTCTAAAAACCCTCAGTCAGCAAATGTTTCAACAGTAAACTCCAGTCAGCTGTTTATAATATAATGTGTTGTGTCCAAGATTTAATCTTAACCAGAAAATAAAATTAAAACAAAATCGTAATTTTTAAAATTTATTCAAAAACTCAATACATAGTTTCACATATATTTTAATCTTGGAGGATGTTAGTTAAGTTAAATATTTCAATTTCTTATCTTCACGTACCTAAGAAATTAACCTTGTCATACACATGTCTTGACTAGACTGTGCCTAGTAAAATACACTAATATTTTGTATGCAATTAATAATAATGTATGTAATATCTGTGTAGTAGATTTATTTATAAATAACCTCATTTTGTCATATGTAACTATATTACTACTTTATTAGAAGCTTCTTTCACCTCTGAGACCTGAGACAGCTGTTCCGCCATTTTCTTGTCGGTTTTCTGCACCATCTGATAGAAGTAACCATTCTTGTTCTGCAGCAAGTTGTGTGGAGAAGCAAACTCCTGAAATATTATCAAACATGTGTGGGTGACATCTTATGCTGTACAGCTAAATTTATGGCTATAAAAGTCGATGCCAGAATATTAATTCTTACCACCATCCTGCCAGCATCCATGACGAGAACTTTATCAGAGTCCATAATAGTATTCAGACGATGAGCCACTGTAAGAACGGTACATTCAGCGAACTTCAAACGGATCGTATTTTGTATGAGAGCATCAGTCCTGTGGACATTACAAGATAACAAAATAACACATCCATCCTCCCAACATCCTTAGTAAGGATATTATCAAGAGTCCATAATAGTTGTCAGACGATGAGCCACTGTAAGAACTGTACATTCAGCGAACTTCAAACGTATCGTATTTTGTATGAGAGCATCTGTACTGTGGACCGTACAGAATAGTATAATAACACAAGTTACACAAGCATTTTTAACAACATCCTTAATAAGGACTTTTTAGAGTGTATATAATCATTATTATATGAAGTATTTAGATTGCACTTTATAAAATGATGCAGTACGACACTAATAAGCTAAATTTAATGCAGAACAGACACAACACTCAAACATCTAGACTTTAATTCATCATTGTGAAAGGGGAAGTTCCAATTTCACCAATTATACATTTTCAAATCATGCCAGGAATCTAACACGTGATCCTTAGCTCAGTAATCAAACACGCTATTGACTGAGCCAAAGTTTCAGGCTTGTATATTATCATTCAGGACATATTTAGGTATGTATTATATCATCCATCTGACGCCCTACTTACTGAGGATCAACGTTTGCAGTAGCCTCGTCCAACATCAATATTTTGTTGTTCCTGAGAATAGCTCTGGCCAAACATATCAGCTGTCTCTGTCCAACACTGAAGTTGCTTCCACCTTTTGTAACTTTCATATCCAATCCGTTTGAGCTGACACAATATTTCTTCAGCTCTACCTATTAACATGA
Source organism: Timema poppense (assembly GCA_902141375.1). Lineage (NCBI taxonomy): Eukaryota > Metazoa > Arthropoda > Insecta > Phasmatodea > Timematidae > Timema > Timema poppense. The sequence continues at coordinate 83,616 of CABFOV010001701.1, read as the reverse complement.
AAATTCTTGTAGTACAATTAAACCTTTTTAACCAACTAGAGTGTAACAGTTTGATAATTATTTAATCTGACTGTTATCCTTCATTGAGATTGTATATAACATAGCAGTAATATACATCCTTAACTGAGTGTAGGTATACCTTTAAATTAACTATTTCTAGGCTTATTAAAATTGTATTGTCCCTCGTTAGCATCTTAACGTTATAAGTTAATTTATAAATTTACATCTTCCAATGCACTCCAGAGCATACAATCTGAAAATTCGTGAAATGGATCTATGTTGTTTCTGAGTGTCCCGGAGAAGAGAACTGGATCTTGTGGGATGATGGAGATCCTGCTGCGTAGATCCTGCAGGCCAATATCCTTGGTGTCTATACCGTCAATTCTGATGGTTCCTTCCACCCTGGCAAGACGAAACAAGGCGGAGATAAGGGATGATTTACCGGCTCCTGTGCGACCCACGATACCGATCTGCAATAATAATAAAACATTAAAATCATAAAAACGCCATTATACTGGTTTTCGATAGCTATTAATTGTGTACATTGTAATATTCACTTTATATTCTATAAAATGTTGATCCTGGCCCAACAAATTAATCATACCTCCCC
>CABFOV010001701.1:71585-82880 GCA_902141375.1 Timema poppense | reverse complement strand
TTCCCTCCTCCCATTTTACCTTCTCTTTGGGCTGGATTGATATGTTGAGGTCCTTGAGAACTGGAGGGTTAGTCTCTACATACTTCAAAGAAGTGTTCTGGAACATGATTCGTCCTTCCTTGGGCCATTCGGGAGAAGGTGTTTTATCTGGAAAGAAAGTGGGTTTTATATTTTAAGTTGATACTCAACTGGAAAAATTATTAATGTTTTGGCTAACATTAAGGTACTAGCTACAGACTTGTATTAAATAGTTGAGATTAAAGTTAAAGAGTGAATAATTCACTTCTCACTGGCTACGAGGTAGGTTCACTTTTCATGACTTCCAGTCTAAAGACTTTAATGTATAGTTTCACTCAAGGCTGTAGTCAGGGTGGGTTGGGGGTTCAAGCCCCAATCCCCATTTTATGAACCATATATATATATATAGTCACTATCTTCTGTCTTTGTTAACAAAATAATCTATACTAGTAAACAAAATGTGATTGTTTTGTAAAAGGTAACACAATTTTATCTGACTAGCCTAAGCAACTTCAGATTTTCCATGCTAAAGTAGTCTCATACCTAAAATAAAGTAAACAACAAAATAAACATAGATGATGAACTAGATGAATACCTATATTTTAAGTTATATTGTTTTATCAAGATACGAAACTTTTGTATGGTTGAGAATCAATGAAGATTATAATTTATTTATATTAATTAGTTATTCAAACAGTAAAATAGTATTTATTTAGTGCAGCTTAAAGAGTTTCTTTATCTAGATTTTGGTCTTTATATTTTATTCATAGTTCAAGGAATGGGTTAGACATCCTGAAAGAACGCCCGGCTTGAAACAGAATGTCAGGACTGCTTAAAGTTCTTAAACAAGTCTGTGATCCTTAGTTTATTATTCAAATAAGAACTTAAATAAAATGTTCGTCCAAGAGAAGACCAAAGAATAATATTTAACTTAGCATATACAAATAAAGTACTTGCTGGGTTCATTGTAGCACCCGATATGGAAATTTTAAGAAATATTTGTAGCCCGTTCAAATTTAGATTATATACATTCTATACTACATTTTGTTAACACTTTTATGTTGATTATATAGTTGGTATCCTTGATACACGTTATAAGTACGTACAACCTTACATGAAATAATTAGTTGGGTCGATTTATTTCACAGTGCGAGGAAAATTGTAAATACATGTTTTAACAAAAGTGCAAACGTCTATTTGAGTCAGGAATATTGTGAAAAACTATAGTGACCATCAGGGTCAAGCCATGAATCTGCTAGTTGTAATAGTGAAAAGGTAAGTAATGAATCAGTTCCAAATTTGTTACACAAAACTATGCTGAGATATTTCTACCACTCTATAGATTTGTAGCTTTCTCTCTGTTGTATACCTGGAGTGGACTCTAGTAGAGGTTCTTCTTCCAGGTCCTTATATTCTAGAATTCTCTCAACGGACATCATGTTGTTGGCTACCTCTGTCGTCTGTCTCAAGCCCCATTGAAGAAAAAATATCAGTAGCAAAGATTGTGTGATAGCCAACCCAACACTACCACCCATTGCCTCTACAAAATAAAACGAGGCTTTATAAAATTAACAATGAAGATTGTATTTCATCCTTCATTTACATAAAGTCATTATGCCAAAAATACTAGATCATTATGAATTTAATAAGGTATCTGTATTTACTGAATTAAAATTAATATAAATATACACTTATATTATGGATTGGCATGTTTATAAAAGTAAAGTTTGAGTATGTTTTTACATTATGTAAAGTATTGTGCTTCAAATAGAAAAATGAAATGAATTTGGTTCAGGTACTCGTATTCAAGCCAATATTCTACGCAGTAAGAGAACTCTGCGCACATGGTAAAGAGATCCGTGGATCCAAACCACACATGCTACCATGTAACACGTAGCATTTATCAGTAAGTAATATATTGCTAAATAAGAATTATCACAAAGTAAGGCCTACTGAGTCATGAAACTTTAAATAAGCTTATTGAATTGCCGACCGGTCAACATTAATTTGAGAAAATATTTTTGTTTTAATCTTAACTTTCTACTTATTTTGATGGCTATGTGGAATATACCTTTGAGGAACAGAAAACTGAACGTGACTAGTGAAATATATATAAAACATAGGGAGTCCAACGAAAATCCGAAAGCTGAGCTGGTGGTGATGAACATGTAGTAGGCGGATGTGTGCAAGTCCTGAAATATTATAGTACAGCACATGTAAGTATCGACAAATTGCTTCAGAAATATATATCTGCGTATTTTAATTTTATAAAAGGGTAGTAATTTAATTCATCCTTAAAAAATAACATAATAGGATGACAGGACTATCAAGCATAGTTAGCTGTTAAGCAGAAACGGAAGCAGATTATCTTCAAGGTTAGGCTAAGCTTGGAACTGCATACCCGGCTAACTAGTAGGCAATGAAGAATCTTAGGTTTAAAGTGAAATACTAATACAATATTTGGTAGGCTATTTTTTAAGTGGACAAATATTTGTGATAGTTTAATTTAAAAATAATATAAGGCCTGTGTAATATTATAAAAACATTTTTCGTATATCAATGCTATATTTTAAAGTGAAAGTAACACATTTTGTTAATTGAATGATCATTACTTGTATAATTTGAATGAATACTAAATACTCGCTTGTTCTGACCATATTTTATCAAGGAGCTTTAAAAACGTGACCCCTTACCTGGTGTTTGTCAAATTCGTCCTTGAGTATTGACTGAGCTCCATAGGCTCGGATAGTTGAAATTCCTTGTAGAGTTGCGTTTAAGTGTGTGAACACAGGACTTTTGGCTAAATACATACACAAGGGAAATAAAACGTTAATACATGGATTTGTCTGGAATCAACCAAAAACATAAATATTTGCTTAAGGCTTGGAGATATTTAACAACTTTCTAAGGAAACGAATTAACATCCAGTCCCTCAAATTCACTATATTTCAAACGCTTTTCTTGCTTATCCCTATTTATTTTTGCATGTACCACATCTTACTACCCGGACAAGATATTTGCATATTTACACTAAGAGGTACGGAAGAGGAAGTAATAAATAAGATAAAGCATATACACACACATTTGCGTAGAGAGAACGAGTCAATAACCATTTGGGAAAACCCAACCTCATTATACTCCACTGGAATTCAAACCCTGACCTCCTCATCACCACCAAATTAGATCTTATGAGACTGATGACTTAGTCCATGTGCCCACCCGTGCCCTTAAAAGATGTAAAATTATTATTCGCCTACGGTTTTAACTAGATGTGTCATACTTTTAAAATTATATACTATAGGTTTTTATTAGAATGATTGTAGCTATATTGTGGTTGTAACTAATTTATGTTGACAATTAATTATAGTACGACTGTTAGGATTTCCAAACTTTCCTTTCAATCCGCTCATAACGTGCTCGTGCATTCCCATTTGGAGGTTACTGTGTTCAATTTATTTTCCATGCATCAAACGTGCAAGTGAAGGTCAGGATTCAAATGCTAGAGGAGTCCCCTCCCCTCCATGTTTCCATTCCTCGTTAACTTACTGATTCCTTCCAATCTCTTGATGTTTATGGAGGTTTTTAGATACACTTTTCTGATGAACCACAGTAAGATTCCAAGTATGATGATGAGGACAATTAATAAATAGTTCACCACAACAGCGAGGACAATGGAACCAGCGATTGTCAGCATGTACTGCAACAATTAAAATACTACATCATATGAATGAAGGAACTATACACACGTTTTATAAATAAAACTTTACATTCTACTCTATTTTAAACTCTCCGAAGGATCTAACAGCATACTTCCTTAAACCGTATATAAATACGCACCATAATCGCGAGAAAATATTTCTTATTTCATGCGGTTGTAAAATATGTAAACATAGCTGTTTGACACACAAACGTTATTCACTAACAGAAAAATGATTGATACAATAATTAAAAGTAGGCTATATATTTTAAATAATTCATACTCATCTTAGAACTTAGACAATTAGGTGTGTGTCATTCTATCACTTAGGTGCCTATACCCTGGTTTTGATTGGAAGAACCGTATAAAAAAATCTAAACCTTTTATTTTTTGTGCAGCCAACATTGATAACATTGACTTTATTAATTATTTGTGTTATTCTATTAGGTAGATATCTATCGAAAATGACAGCTACAGTTAACATGACTTGATGTATGAATATATTAAAATTGTTTTAGTAAGTTTAGTAACTAACTTCTACTGTTATTCCTACCAAAATCATACTATAACTGCTTTTATAAATAATAGCTTTAATTTTTAAAATTAATTTGGAATAGTTATAAGTATTTAAAAACAACGAACCTGTGCCGCATCCATCATAGACTTTGTGAGTAGTTCATCTGCACAACCAATGTCTTTGGAAAATCTATTCAGAATACGACCTGAAAGCAAACAGCGTCTTGATACAATTTCTTTCATTATTTCTTGTAGTTCATATATTGGCATCTGGAGTACAATGAATTAAAATGTAAATTATTATTATCATTATTATTATTATTATTATTATCATTAATTGTGCATTATATTAGTTGTTACAAAAAGAAAATATAGTAATATGTTGAGTTGTGTTTTAATTCTATTAACTTTCATTTCTTCAGTAATATCCTCTATCACTTTATGAAAAGTTCAATCCTATGTGACTGTTTGTAATATAATAAAGTCTAATTGACCTGAAGGGTTGAGGTCAAAGAACCTCATGGTTGTCCTGATGACACTGTTGAACATGTTATTGTGAAGTCGCTCCGAGCAGCGCACACATATCTTGTAGAACATGTATGATCTTAGCCCAGCGAGCACGGTTAAGATCAGTATGATGCCTGTGTACATATAGAGACAGAACTCGGTGCTGTGGAGGTCTAGCAATGCTATCAGCGATCGAGAGTTACCCATGTCTGTTTGATACGCTGTCAAATTCTCCTTGCTTAGAGTCACTATGTTCACATCAATCGACCGGTAGTAGTTTCTCATTTCCTCCTGAATTGTCCTGGAACAATAATAGTCTATTACTACTTGAGATAATATGTGGAAAATTGATATTATGTATAGAAACATGTTTAATAATAATCAATTATTATACTAATACACAATGTTTACCGTTGTTAAATATGCAAAATGGTCAAAGCAATCGATCTTATACGCTAGGTTGAGAGTGTGTTGTTACCAGTAAGATGCCCAGTAGTCAGCCAAACTGGCGGCTCCCTGCGCCAGAAGAAATAGAGCCGCCATGAGAAATATGAAGAAGTAATTAGTTCCGGACTTGAAATATTCCATGTACGTGGAGCTTTGCGACTCGCCTTTAGAATGTGATTCCAAATAAATTGTATCGTCAGTTATTGCCTCCTCCTCCTCCACAGGTTGATTTTGCTTTGACCTTCCCTATAAATACATATTATCCTGTGAATATATTAATGTATGTTTACTGGACTAAGCTTCCAATCATTCCCTCCTTCAATTGTATGCGTGTTTAAAGTCTTGGAGTTAATAAATTATAAAGTAATATTGATATATTTTTAGTTAATCTTTCATAGTTTCAGCTATTGAAAATAATATCTCATTCATTTCAATGGAAATATAAACTCGGTTTACCAGAGAAGGTAGCAGACATACCTTAATGTATCTCACTAGGGCCCTATCTTATAATCCATACCATAGTGGACTAAGGCAAGGTACCTCACCTGACAGTGTAAACGAGAGATACCTGCCACGGTCTAAACTTGGGAGTTTTCACCTTTGTAGATCTCCTGGAGAGTCTCCTGAGTACTTTCTTGATGTTTGAAATATCTTCATCACTTTCAACAACGACATCATCTGGGCTGATAATCTCATCATCATCATCCTCATCGTCCTCTTCATCTCCCAGAAGTTTAACGTAGTCAAACTTGCTGTCGATCAAGTCTCTGAATGTACCTTGCATTTGTACTTCACCCTTAAAGAAAAGTGAGTTAATGACTGAAAACTATATTTATAACAATAATAAGTCTGGAAAATATCAAAGCTATAATTAAAGTGGTTTTTATTTTATTTTACCCAGCGCTTTTTATTTTCCTGTTGGAGTTAAACACAATTTTAACCACACAAATGGAGTAGGGATGAGTAGCCTATGATAGAGCTTGAGGAAATTTACTCATATTGGCGTGGAAGGAAAGTAGAAAGCCATTTATTAAAAAAAAAACCTTCAGTACAGCTGGTTGGGATTTGAACTACAACCTTATTATCACCGGCAAATCAGAATAAGCAAGCTAGATAGTTGGTACGAGTGTCCACCGACACCAGAGAGTTATTTTAATACCGAAAACTAAAATTAGAAATGCTTGGAACGAATATATACCTATATATATATTTACTGTTCTACATATAATCCAGATTTTTGTAGTGTGTGTAGTCAATGGGGGTTTAAGTTCAATTAGTTTTATTTTAATTATGTTTTTCTGTAGTTTAATTGTACAGTACATTTTCTTACATACATTCAAAAGTAAGACAATAGAATCCACATCGGTGAGGTACTGCAATTGATGTGTAACTAGTATCCGTGTCTTGTGTTTCAGGTAGGAGTTGATACATTTCGTCGAACAAGTGTTTTCCCACGTGTGTATCTACAGCGGATAGAGGATCATCTAGTAGATATACATCAGCATCATTGTACACGGCTCTGCAATCAAATTATATAAGTACTGATAGAGTAAAAGTATCATTCTAAATAAATAATCCTACCTCTTAATGTGTTAAGTTGGAATTCTACATGAAGCCACCAGAATAACTTTCAATCCATACAGCAACTTTATCTTGACTGATGACGTCATGTTTCTGTGTGAATTATATCATCTGTTGTTATTCAACAGCACCTGCCAATAGCTTATTGTACCTTTGACAACTCGAACACAACACTGTGTCATATTACCCCTCTCTCTCCTAATCTTTGATTATAGCTCATCCTAGTTGTTGTTGTTATTATGGTTGTTTTATGACGATACCTCGCTAAATTAACCCTCGCCTTCTGCCCTCCTGACAGCGAAGAGCCTCGCTCCCCGACTAAAGTCAGGTCTCTCTGAGGAAACTGCTCCAAGTCGGGTAGAAGAGCGCACACCCGCAACACATCGTCGTAGCGTGCCTTGTTGAACGTGCTTCCAAACACGATGTTCTGTCTTATGGTGGACCCGAACACCCATGGCTCCTGACAGGCGTATGAGATCTTGCCGTTCACGACGCAAGATCCCGATGCCTTTGGAAGCTCTCCAAGGATGGCTTGAAGAAGCGAAGTCTAAAAATAATATTTGACTTTAGTCAGCGACTTGAGTTGCGGATAGGCAAACTGATCTGATTATTATATATAGCAAAAATATACATAGAATAGTTATATTATTTCAGTATTTAAATAAATAAAAAAATACAATATATTTTACTATATAAATGTGTTTGCTTGGCAGTTTATTATTACAACTATATATTATATATATATATATATATAAATATATATAAATATATCTGGCATATGTGGTAAATTTGGTTACACATTAAAATTAGAAATACAAAAGTAAAACAAATTAATATAGTTGTAATAATAAACTGCCAAGCAAACACATTTATATAGTAAAATATATTGTATTTAATGATTTGGTTGGAAAACACGACAATTATTATAAATTATCACTTCCAAATTATGTGGTCTGGAATTAATTGTGTTGCATCCAATGATATATATATATATATGTATTTAATACTCTTAAATACACAGTAAAATTAAGTAAATTTGTATTCCAAATATACTAATTTATTTTGAGTAAATTAAAATTAACATGATACGTTTTAGCTATCCAACATTTAATTAGTTAAAATACCTTTCCTGTTCCCACTTGACCAATTATTGCAATCAACTTCCCGTGACCAACTTGAATGTTAATTTTATTTATGGTGTTTTCATTTTCTTTTCCATCCCATTTAGCTGATAAATCTTTCAGGATAGCAACTTTTTTTTCGTCATTTTGATTTTCTATAGCAGGCATCCTATCCGGTGGGACTGGAATTATTTCTTCTTTAATCATAAAATCCTAAGAAAAAATAAAAATACAATTGGTTACTTTGCAGTTGATCATTTTGTTTATTATAGTAGCTTACATATATAGTTTGTCTATACATTTGATGCAATCAAGCTATTTTATTCGTATACTAACTTAATTATACTAAGGTGAGCTTTATTTTAATATGAATTATTTCAAAAATATTTATCATGCAACTAATATTACGAATGATAATAAGTAAATAATACCTTGAATTTATAACTAATCCATTTAAAATGTTGCAGGTATGCTCAACATTAATTAGACAATGACAACAAATATAATATTAGTGTTATGTGTGAATTTTATTGCTGTAATAAAGTAAAAAAGGTAAATATAGTGTATAATTAAAAAATTATGTTGTCATAATAAATTGAAGAGAAAAATTAACCAGTAACTCACAAAAATATAACTATTAATGAAAATCTTAAAGTTAATAGATATAAATACAAGGGCATAAGTTGATGAAAGAATCAAATGCAAATCAAATCAAATTAAAAACTATAAACCAAATATTTTATAGTAGTAATTTTTACCCCCAAAAAATTAATTAAATCTTCTTAAGCACTAAAATTGTTGTATGTATTTTCATATCAAGTTTCTCGGGCACTTTGAGGGTGGAAAGCGTAGGCTCTCATCAATATTAATCGTATCCTTTAAATTTAAACATGATATCTGGTTAAGGGAATCGAGCCCGAGACCTTTGGGCTTAGTACATCAATGCTTTAACCACTGGGCTATTCATGAGTTGTCCATTGCTCAGGGTGATAGAGCATGGGATGACTCTTGGATAACTTAGTGATCAGAGTACTGCGTACTAAGCTAAAGGTCCCGGGTTTGAATCTCGTGTCCAAGTATCATTTCTCAATTTAAATAATATATTCTTATGCGGCTATAACAGTAATTAGTAAATATAATAGTTTGGCTATTTATCTTAATGTTAATTTTGTTCTCTTATAAATGTATAAATACAAAAGTGTTTTTAATGATTCAAGTTTTATTGTGTTTTATTTATTTATAAAAACACACCTGTAGACGATCTATAGAGACCAACGTTTCGGCGAGCTCTGCGACTCCTCGGTTGAAGAACCCCGCCATTGTTATTCCCAAGACACTGAAGAAACTCGCATACACGAACACCTCAGTAAAACACATACAATTACACAACTCACAACACAAAACAGGTTTACGGCTTGGTTTAGTCCTTTTATAATTATTATGTTAGACAATTTTAGTATGAGTATAAATATTTGAAATATACATTGTATATATACACACACACGTCACAATTTTGCAACCTATTTTAAGACCTTGATTAAATTATTAGTAAAGGACATTGACTTAGAATAAATTAAGTAGAAGTATAATATTTGGAATGTAAGAGGGTAAATAACTTTCGAAGAAAAGTACTTTCTATGCCTGTATCCAAAGAAGAGCAAGTCGTTGGCACGAATGGAGAATTTACTGACAAATGAATGCAGCCCTTCTTTGTAAAATTGAAGTCAATTTCTAAAATATCACGCTCCTTAAGCATATAATTCTTATGATAAATATGTATCTTTTGTAAAAGGTTAAATATTATAATGTGTAATATAAATATAGTAAAACATTTAAATTAATTATTATAACAAGCGAGCAAGAGCTTTAAAGGTGGACAACCGTTCGTTAAATTTATTTTAAGTGAGGAAAGGTTCTTACACAATTAAAAACATAAAACCAACAACATTAAGTTATCCCTTGCGCTTATGACTGGTAATTTAAAGCCATGCTGTCAGACGTCATTGTTACATTTCTTCCTTAAATTCCAAATGCTGAAGAAGAAAAAAAGTTTTTTTTCTGATTTTACTAGTCAAACAGGAAGAAATAAATTATCTGTCGCGGATGGTTTTGGCTAGTAAGCTAGGCTGGTCTTCTTCAATGAAAGCTTTTTGTCCAATTTATGGTTGTTGTTTTTTTCTTTAAATTTCGGGTGGTGATTACTTATCGAGGGAGGGGATTTAATAATGTCCATTCTTATATTGTTTGGAAATAGTTAATCATCTAACTTGATAAAGTATATAAACGACGAATGTAGTTTTAAAATGACACCTCCCAGAAGCTAATAGCCAAATCACGAAAATTTTTTAAGAGGAGAAAAAACATCTTGTAAAAAAATTAGTTTGGTACCGATACTTACTTTATCGATACTTTTATTTCGATACTAGTTCGGTAGCGATATATTTCTTCCGATACTTTTAATGAGTACATTATTGATACTTTCTTTCAATACCACATTCCTACACCCAAGGCTTTACTTCCGCTCTGAAGGAAGTTGTGCTTCAGATTTTTACCATCCAAGAAAAATCCGTCGACCCCGGTTGGGTTTAAACCCACGAACATGGGTTCTGAGGTGGGAACTTTACCCCAAGAGCACCAAGGTCAACGTTATCGCTTTTATTAGTTTGTAAAGCTCTTTCACAATAGCAAACAAGTTGGTTTGTGTGTTTTAAATGTATACTCACCTTATCTGCTGTTAAAGTACCCCCCATCAAAACTATGGCCACCAGTACGCTATAGAGTGCGATGCGGTTTGTAAACAGCGTGAATGACATATAAATGCCTCGCAAATATGAAGTCATCTTGATATTTTTTATTTCTGCTCTGAAACAAAATATAACTAATTTTAAATTGGTTTCATAAACATTTCGTCGAATAAAGAAGTGTATTGACTGTAAACAAATTAATACAATTTTAAATTTATTGTGATAATGAAGTACAATTTTTCACACCCATTATCGTTTCAAGTCCATGGCTTGGGTCAGTTTTTTTTTATTCAAGTCATATATTTTCCACTGTCGGCTACAGGCTTGCTAGGCCTTTCATTGCTTCATATGCCTTACAATCTAACTTAAAGACTAGGACAAGCACAATATCCAGTCCTAGGCTGTTAATTCCTCACTGTGAAAGGGTAAACCCACATTTCACCAATGATAAATATATCAGACATCCCGGGAATTGAACCCAGGAACCTTAGCTCAGTCGACAGACACGTTATCGATTGAGCTAAGGTGTAGGATAATGTGACAATAAATAACATACTATAAATAAAGTATCGTGTTGATCAGTATTGAGTTGAGAGTCCTGCGATACTGGCGTCAGCCCGCAAGCTAGCAATACTAGCCGAGCGGCCACTGCATGTTTGTAAAA
>CABFOV010001701.1:51480-71510 GCA_902141375.1 Timema poppense | reverse complement strand
AAAAAAAAAAAAAAAAAAAAAAGAGCCAACAGACGGTGTCATGTGGTCACCACATCATTAAATAAATATAGTATAAAATATTTCACGTTTTACACAAGCTATGTCATTTTTTTATTTTAATGGGACATTATTATTTCAACAGCTAGCCCATCATTAACTTACTCGCTCTATGTCATTAGGAACTCAGAAGTTAATTGCCTACTTACAAAATTACAATACCTATCCCTATATTGAGCCAGTCCACCTCATTACATCCTAGCTTGTTCAGCCCATTCTAATGTTATCCTGCCACCTGCGTCTAGGTCTTCCCAATGGTCTCTTCCCATTAGGCTTACCATTCAGTACCTTGAACAAGGTTCTAGAATCTCCCGTTCGCGCTGCATGTCCTACCCACCGTAATCTACGAAATTTGATTATCCTAACAATGCCTTTTTATGAGTACCGGGTATGTGACATCATCATATAACCTCCTCTACTCCCCATTATCCTCGCCTCTTTTTGTACCAAATATCTTCTTGAGCACCTTGTTTTAAAATACCTTAGATTTGTTCTCGTCATGTAAGGTAAGATGCCACGTTTCACACCCATAGAGAGAAGCCGGTAAAATTATTGTTTGGTATATTCTGAGTTTTACATTCCTTGAATGCAGGCAAGATGTCGACAACTTACTGACCGAGTAATAGAATGCATTTCCCGACTTTATTCTTTTCCTAGTTTTCAATCTAATATAATTATTATTTCTAGCTAAAATTGTTCATAAATATTTAAACTCATTAACCCTCTCAAATGATATGTTGTTCTAAGTAATCTATAAAATATCACCCCCAATTTGTATTTCCTGTATGATCATTAGTCTTTTCAGCGTTCACTTCTAAACCTATTTCCTTTCTCTCCTGTGGTAAAATGTCTGCATTTCTTGCAACAGCTTCCTTACTGTTGCCCAACAAAGTTAAATCATCTGCGTATCCTAATCGCTGTAATATACGGCGAGTAACGAAATAACTAGAACAAAAGCATTGTTAGTTCCAAATAGACTAGCAATGTTAATTTTTGAAAATCGTAATCTCAAAGTTGCTCAGTGATATTGATGTAACGTAATTCTCACGGAATAACTAACACTTACTGATAGGGAAACAAGTACCTGATATCGATTATCATCATTCTATAGGTTGATCTTGTTTTACACTAAATTACACGAATGAGGATAACGAAAAATAACCCTATTGAGAGTTAGCGTGCCAGCAACAAGTTATTAGATTATTTTATAGAGTAAAGTCACAGAATATAACGGATGGATTTAAACGTTTTGATGTTTTACATCATTTCAAGACAGAAAAAAATAAACATGTATTATGTATAAACATATATTACTATAATACGTCTTCCAGAACGTTCATAGACTAAATATTATGACAAAATAAACTAGACCGTAGGAGCAGGCATGTCGCACTCACGGCCCGCGGACCACATGTGGCTCGATTCATGGTTTTGTACGGCCGCGGACCTTATGATGAGCCAATGCACAATGTGGACACATTATTGTTTTTATAAGTCTTTTAGAAATACCCAATCTAAGATTAGGGCATTCGAAAATTGACCATTATTTGGGGAAATCTAGCAGATGAGGTTGGTATACCAAATCTTTACTTTTTACAAAGCGATCGATTCCAAAAAATTTTTGTTAAATCTGTGGACTAAATATGTGCAGTGTTTGACAGCCCATAAATGTGCAAACAGTTGTTTTCTCTTATGAAAAGGAATAAACAGCCGAGAAATAGCGGCTAACGGGCACAATTTTGTTATCAATTAGAAAGTGAAGTCACCAGAGCACTAAATACCATTGCTGAGGATAAAAGGTCCCATATTTCTAGTTGGAAAAAAAATAGAGGGTAGGGTCTACAGTATGTCTAAAGAATTATATAATTTTCTTTATTTTGGTATTAGTAAGAATTTATTGAAGTGCAGCTCTCTCTGTATTTTCAACTTTAAATGTGGCCCTTATGATCATACAAGTTGGACACGCCTGCTGTAGACGAACAGAATCCCTGTGATATAATTAAACCTTAATCTTAAACCTCGATATGTTAAAGTAATTAAACCTCCTAAAACATTTCCTACATGAGTCATTGAAGAGAAAGCATTTAATAACTCTACATTTATTTGGCGTAAGCAAGTTGATCTTCCTAAAACATTTATAGCACACACATAATTATCAATTAAACTAAACTAATCGTTAAGTCGCATTTTCGAGATAATAGTAACTTTCTTAAAGAGCGATTCCCAACAAGGATTACGCAGAACGCCGGGGCTCCAAGAGCACGTATCCTGGGTACTGTGAGAATGTGTAGAATCTGTCGGGGGAAAAGAATACATCCTTTTTTGTAATTAAATAAAAATATTAAAATTATTATGGTTTTAATGTAACTAATACTAAAACCACTATTATTTCAATAGCCCATACTTCCGATGACGGGAAAAGTGGGGTTTGATCCCGATTGGGTTTACTAAGGGTGGTTTTTCCTCTAATGTTTTCCACTCGCCCTCCATACAAATTTGGGTACACTTCATCTGAATTCAACCTTCCTAATCCCTGACACATTAGCGTAATTTAGTACATAGGCGTATAATACGAATGGACTTTACTCTGTGTGTTCTCGTATTGAAAAACTTAAATATCTATAATAATAAAAGGAAGTGTTTGCCTGTGTGTGTGTGTGTGTGTGAGAGAGAGAGAGAGAGAGAGAGAGAGATACACCCAGCCAAATCTACGGCACGCAGAGATCTGAATTTTTTAATGTAGTTGGACGGAAGGGGGTCCGAATGCACCTCGAAGGCGGATTTTAAAAATTTTAGTTAACTTTTTAATTAGGTTATTTTTAACAAATTTTTGAAGGGTCACGGGCAACGCCGTGTGGGATTGCTAGTCTTTAATGTGAATTAATGTTTATACCAGTGGTAACCAAATGGTAGACCGCAGTCAACATCCGGACCGCAGATACATTTTTAAGTACCTTGGCGAGATAGTGATGGACAGAAGAAATGATGCTATTTCGGTGGTGGGCGGTTAGTAGACATGGAAGGCCAGCAATAATAAGTGTTTAAAATAACGAAAATAAAAGAAAATTAAGTTTTTTTATCAATATAATTCTATAGGGCTTGAACTTGAGTCACTGTTTAAAGTTTTGCCGGACCGCGGAAGTATGTCGAGTTTTTAAAACGGACCTCCATCAAAAATAATTGTGGACCCCTGGTTTATATTATAGGCCTAATATAATCTTAAATAATATGAAACGTGCATCAAGTGTTAAAGTTTGTACTTACTTCCTGGCTACTTTGATGAGTTCAGAGAAGGGCTTTTCCCATGCGTACATCTTTATAACGCGAACTCCAGAGATGATTTCATCCATAAGTCTAACTCTTTCATCAGTTTTGAGGGCAGTTTTGTGTCGGTACACGGATGTCATTTTTCCACTATACGCTGAAACAGGAAATGTAATTATAATAAGGGAGAAGGGTGCATCTTCAGAGTAGACACTGAGACTAGGGTTTCACGGTCAAAATTAGTACGCCTCAAGTGTGGTGCTATATTAAAAACAGGACACCTACTTAGATCAGAATTTAATGGGCCAGTTTCATATACGAAACTAACCCATTACATTCGGGTCTAGGTAGGTGTCATCTTGTATTTAGTGTAGCGCCACACTTGAGGCGTACTAAATTTGACTATGAAACTGGGCCTAAATCTCCAAAAACTTTCTACTTGACAATTAAGAAAAATGCATATAAAAGTTATGTATGCTAATTTAAGTTTAATAACAACTCCCAATGTGACTAAACTGACATAAATACTCTTTGCGTGGAGAAAATACTATTTTATTCTTTCACTTCTCCTATTTAGACTCACCATAATTATTTGATAGCAATTTTTATTTCTAGTTGTTATCACGCCGTTTTAATTCCCGCCCCTCTATCATTACTCAAGTAGTACCTCTACCAACCTAGAGAATAAGATATCCTTAATGGTTTTCCAAATCGAGGTGGTGTTTAGATGCAGGTTAACCTTTTATTAGATCACGGTGATCGTGATTAAATGTATATGTAATATTTTGTCTGCCGTTTTGGTTTGTTTTTATACTTGGCAACGTAGCGTTTCTAACTGTTGTCAATAGGATACTACCCACTTCAGTGGCCGCATAGTCTAAGGTGTTACTCTCGTGATAGACTAGATTGCCAATGACGGGGAGGTTGTGGTTCTATCCCGTTCAAGTGTAATGAAGGTTGATTTTTCTAAATGGTTTTCCACTCTCTATCTCCATTAGCGTAATTATAACATAGGCCTACGCGTATAGCCCGAATAGGTAGTAAGATACAGTGCGGGGAAAAAAATTATGACGTTGAGAGGGTGGAGGGGAAAGTTGGACAAGGTCGGGGAGAAAAGGTGGGGCTTGTTTTGAGAAAAGATTTCTATGAAAGCTATTCAGCCATAAAACACCTTGCCCTACTTTCAACCTGAGCTTAAAACTTTTACCTACTTTAATTACAAAGTCATAAAAAAAAATACACTAAACTAAGTCAAATTTAAATTAAATAAACAAACAGGCCTACAGTAAGAACTATTTCACGTAGAAAGAACACAATACAAATGGCTCAAGTGAGTTAACAATACATCTAGCAGTGCCGAATTTAGGTGAGGGGAGGGGGGTTCACAGAAAGGAGCCCCTTACAAGAAAGAAAACAATACTTTTAATTTTGTATTGTATATATTATCTACAACTACCAATCTAGTGGCGGCGGAACCTCATTTATGTAGGCCGAGCAAAAAAAAAAGTTTTTATTGACTTGTCTTTCACCTTCACCACCACCCCATTCTCCTTTTCCTGATAAAGATTTGAAGATGATATGTCTTTAGGATACATTTTTAGTGGTCCTCCTTCCCGATTTATTAAAAGCAGATCCTTTTATAAACTATTTGGATAAGTATTGTCCAATTTCTTTTTATTTGGATTCTTCCAGAAGACATTTTGAGTGGTCCTCCTTCAGCAAATTATTGAAAATTTGATGTTCCTATAAGCTATTATGAGTAGTAATTGTCCTAAAAAAAATAGCTGCACTGCTCTAGAAGCTACCATTTAAAGTGATGTTGCTCTAAGAAATTTGGAAATTTGGATGCCCCTCGAAGCTATTTAGAGTGACCCTCAGCCTGATATTTTCCGGCAGTTAGATGTCTATATAAGTTATTTGAAATAGTCTTTTCAAGTAATTTTCAAAAAATTGTATGTCTTTAGATGCTATTTGTAATGATCCTAACCTTGATATTTTTGAAAATTGGATGCTTTTAGAAGATAATTGAAGTTGTCAACTGGATTTTTATATGTATAATAATATGTTTTTGGAATCGCCCTTTCTCAACAAATTTTTAAAATTGGATGCCTCTCGAAAATATTTATAGTGATCCTTAACTGGCATATTTAAAAAAAATTAAATGTCTTCAAAAGTTATTTGCAGTTTCAGCTTCACATTCAAGAATATCAGAAGGTATGAAAAACGTCTTTAGCTCTTTTGAAATTTGGATGCCTCAAGAAGTTATTTTAAATAGTCCTCACCCATATTTTTTTAAATTTAGATTTTCAAAAATCTATTTGAAAAGGTCTTCTCTAAGATCTTTTTTTTTAAATTTGGGTGCTTCTATACGCTATTTAGATTGCTCTTCATCTAAATTTTCCTCAAAAACTAAATACCTTTGGAAGCTATTTAAAGGGATCTTCACCCAGCAATATTTTTTTAATGAGCTCTTCTTACGAGCTATTTTGTATGGTTCTCTTTTGTCATTTAAAAAAAAATTAGGGTGGGTTTAATAAGATATTTGAAGTGGTTTTCCTCCGACAAATATTTGAGAATTAAATGATTTAAGAAACTATTTGAAGTGGTCCTCGCCTAAAAATTCTTCAAAATGATATGTATATAGAAGCTATTTTGAGTGATCCACCCCTAGAAATATTTGAGATTTAGATAACCTGTTTTTTCTGACAGATGCCTATTTAAAGTGGTCTTTTCCTGCATATTTTTGAAAATTATTATTATTATTATTATTATTATTAGCACCGCGTCTTGCTACCCGTTCGGGTTATTACGCACTTACGCTAATGTGTAATGGTGGGGTGATTGTGAGATGAAATGGAGGACCTACAGTTTAACGTAGAATCCGAACCATGGTGGAGGCCTGATATTCCCCACATTCACAAGATGCCTTGTCAGAGGTGAAGGAAGGGTTTGGTAATCAGATAAATCTATACCAGGACCGAGGATTGAACCCCGGCCGCCAGCATATAAGTCTGACACCTTACCCCTAGACCGTTAGGTCACCCTTTTTGAAAATTGAAAATTGAATTCATTTCAAAGTAATTTGGACTTTGAGATAAGGGCATCTTTCAGCCTCATATTTGATAGTATCATATGATTTGAAATGTATAAAGGGGGAGGTAAACTTATTTCAGGGGGTAGTTCTTTTTGGTGGGGCAGTGCCCCCTGCTCCCGTGGTTTCGCCGTTTTGTACCAATCTAGTCACTGAATACAAAAATGATCTCAACCATTCTTAAGGAATGAACTAATACACTTTGCAGCACTACTGGTGGACATGAAAGAAAACTACAAAGACTCTTTCAAAGTAAATGTTCTTCTATGAAATCCTCAAAGAACGCCAGATTAGAGCAACATTTTCCGATGTTGAAATAATTTTAAGAATATACTTAGCACTCATGGTGTCAAATTGTGGTGGGGAAAGGTCATTTTCAAAAGTGGAGTTGGAAAAAAAACGAATCCGTACAAAATTTAACCAATATTGTCTAACATACCTTTCCTTGCTCAGCAAGGTAAGTGATGTACTTATGAAATGGACTTTAAAGTCATTACTCACATGTTTTCTGCAAAGAAAGTAACGATTGTTTGTATTATAATGAACGTTTTCATGAAGTCCTTATGTAGCCTATTTCCTTTTAATTTGTTATTATTACATTTGTGTAAGATTAAACATTTGCTTAATCTTTAACTCTCCCTATACATGCTATGATGTAATTTACATGGACCTGCTTCGCTGGCCACATGGTATGAAGAGTCATTCTTCCCATATACAATATAGCTAATGACGGGGCGATCAGAGCTCGAATCCCGGTAAGGTTTACAGGGGATGTTATTTCCCTTCCTCGAAAATGCGGGCACACTTCCTTTAAATTCAAGATTTCTCATCCCAAAACTCATTAGCCTAATTAATAGTAGGCCTATAAGGCCTATATACATGCTTATAATCTGAGCAGGTAGTAAGACACGGTTCTAAAAATAATACATAGGTTTCTGCCCCCCCCCCCCTCACTCTATGCCGCCCTGAGGCCCCCAGGTACGTGAATCCGGCACTGATAGCTAGTATTATTTATATGCTAGAATTTACATAATGAATCTGGAATTGTGGATGGTACTACCGTTTGGAACAATAGAACATTATCTATCTAAAACATATTGTTAATTACTTTTAGTTTTGAGTCTAAAGATATTGTTTTGTGCAATGTGTGCGTTAAAATTATGGTAAAAATATTTAGTTTCAAATATGTTATAAAATGGAGGGAGAAGAACTTATATATTTCCTATTTAAAGTATCGTGTAAAATGCAGAGAAATCATTTATTAATAAATAGTATAACTATCCAAACCGTCAGCTACAGCTAATACTATATACAAGGAGATAAAGAGAAGATGGTTGTATATATTAGTCCAGTCTTCCCTTCTTCCTAATGTTAGCCACGCCACTGACTGTGAAATTTAAATACTTTGATTACGAATACCAGCATAGACTCGGTTTTAATGTATTTAATTATTTGATGTTTCAATTTATAAATATTCTGCTCGAAAGATAAATTATTCTAAATAATTGTCATTGATTCATGTTAGACTCGGAACTTGGGTGAGTTTTAGTGACGGAATTTGTATCGATATTTCCTACCAAAGTGTTCTCGTGATATCTGCTGGTTATGAGTGTTTTTGAGCAAGACGATACCAAACTTTGGTTTGGTAAAGCTTTCCTTGATCTGCTTTTGGTTGGAAGAGAAATTTTAAAAATAATTAAAACATATTTCTTTGCAGCCAACAATGATAACATTTCACTAAATTATTTGTGTTATTCTATAGTTATTGATAATAGCTATCAAAAGTGATAGTTTCAGATAGCATGACTTTATTTATTAATAGATTAAAATTGTTTTAGTAACTTTAGTAAACACCTGATACTGTTCTTCCTACAAAAATCAGGGTATAGTTCAATTTCAACCAGTGAGCTGATAATTGTAAGCTTATTATAACACAGCACGACACATTATAATTTATTTTAACCATTATAATTTCGTTATGAATGGAGATGGACAGTTATATTTACTAAAATTATGGGCAGCAGTTATTAGCAATAAAAATAGAACAATAAATAGCGTTTATTATGAATATGTAGAATTAAAAATTAGAGTGCCATTTTCGTAAGCTTTAATACTGATTTCCCACTTTGTTTTCTTTTGGAAAATTTTCAAAAATGATATGTTGTATTTATAGTTATTTTATTTGTGAAAGAGACTTGGGAAATATTTACTTATAAAAAAAGAAATAGGACACGATTTTATTTATTCCTATGTCTTATGTGGGCGTTTTGTTAAAACGTATATTTGTAGATTTAGGTATCGGTGTATGGTACCCTAGTCAAAATAAACTATATCATAAAGTTTTCCTAAGAAAATTAAATTGAGTATATTCCATTGATATGCGGTGCATGTGGGTTTGCATAAATTAAACAACCACCTGTTTATCAAATCTACACCAATCGTTATCTTTGTTTAAGAAACACAACTCAAAAATAGTTTTCCCCCTTCAACTTGATCAGAACCACTCTCTATTCCAATATGTAACCAGGTGAC
Source organism: Timema poppense (assembly GCA_902141375.1). Lineage (NCBI taxonomy): Eukaryota > Metazoa > Arthropoda > Insecta > Phasmatodea > Timematidae > Timema > Timema poppense. Next base: position 62,566 of record CABFOV010001701.1, on the reverse strand, counting down.
CAAGTCAATCGCAAAATCTGGCATTTTCTTTAATAACCTAAATTAATTATAGTCCACGCAACTGTATTACTAACGATCAAATTCTGGTTCTTTATAAATCAATCTTTGGGTAGTTTTAATATAGTTTTATAATGTAGTATAGCTAATATAAACTTATATTCTTGGTCATAAGCAATCCACTAAATAAAACTATACTTTATTGAGTAACTGAATACCCTATTCATTTTTTAAAAGATATCATAGACTTTGCCTTAAAATGTGAGTGAAGAAATACCCTGATTCCTGGATAGCTCAGTGGTTAAAGCATTGGCGTACTAAGCCAAACGTCCCGGTTACGATTCCCGTGTCCAGGTTTCAATTTTCAGAAAGTTATTATGTCAAAAAAACATATTTTTGTTTTAAATAAATCTACGGTTGGGAGTTAATTAAATAATATTTTTTAAGAAAATTACATTATATACGAGTATATATTACTCATATTAAGACATTAGTTTTTAGCCATTATTGTTTATTATGTTTCTTACAATTTTATCCTCATTTATTTTAGTCGCTCATTTTAGATTGTTTGAAAACAGCAGCCAATGTCTAAATTTTTAAGTACTTCTAGTCTGTGCTAAGCAAAGGCAATATGACTGTTTTGTTTTTCCTTAGTAAATGTTTAATAATTTTGAGTAATTTTGGGAAGTATCTTAACATTACTCTAAAGTGAAATCACTATTTTTGTAAATCCGGCTTATGGCATTGTAAACACTTATTAGAGCTATCGACATTTGAAACTCTTGCTATAAACTTAAATTATCTTGTTAGGTCGTTTGTGTTCCCCCACCTTGTATAGGTACAAAAAGGAAAACCACTGATATTCCAATTATGCCTGGCCATCCAGCTGATATCCATAAGAAGTAGGTGATGGTGATGGTGATGACTGGCGCCGCCCAGAGGTAATGGACGAACATGCAGATGAGATCGAACCTGCTCACGTCATTGGACAACATGTTGACGACATGACCAGCGTTCGTCTTTCCCAAGGCAGCGTGACTCAAACGGAGAGCCTTGAAAAATCAACACGGTCAAACACTTAGAAACATTTTAGTAGAGCTCAATACAATGTTCTCCTGTATTGACTGAAGGTGTTTGTGAACAATGTGTGCACTATATTAATATGATAATTTATAATATGTCTCATCCAGTGAAAAGTACTCTAATTTTAAAAAATAAAATCTATCACGCTACACTATGAATAAAAAATGTAATATCAGGCATTTATCATATGTAAACTAGATTATATTATTACTACCTAAACAAATTAGTGTTGAAATTAGTTTTTCGTATTAATTTAATGTTTGAGAACATAAATATTTGAATAAATCATGTTTATAACTATGCCCTGTCCAAGTTTGTTGAATGTATAGGTTTGCAATGTATTGTACGTACTTTTCTGTAGATGAGGGAACAACAGGCTATTCGCATCTTCATGCCAAGATGAGCGGTCTTGAGTAAGTAGTGGCTGTAATAGAGCGAGCTAAACCCAGTTATGATCACGATACCTCCAGCGTAAAGGTACGCCTCTTCCTTGGGCATGGTGCTACCAGGCTCAAAATACTTGAGGAGTTGGCCCAGGAGGAGGGGCTGAGATATTCTATAATGTTGCCGATAGAAACAATGACCTTTAATAGAGTTGTATCACCTCTGGTGAAGGATAAAACATTTTATTTTGTAGTAATCTTTAAAAAAAAGTTACTGCTTATATAAACTAATTGTACCTGTAAAATAAAGTAATGTTTTTAACTAAAATTATTAATGAAGTTACAATATTCCCCTATGTGGTGTCTTATGGGTTTTTAGAGGACTTGGATGTTAACGATTTTTCTATATTATTTAATTTAAGTTATTCCACTGTGGATTAGATTTGTTTTGAGATATTTTGATGAGACAGCGGTGGCGGATCTGCGGACATTGCCCCCTGGAAAGTATTCACCCCTCTCTATAATAAATTTGATCCTACCCCATGGATATATGTTAAATACTCTAATATTATCGAATATGAAGCTGAATGGTGGCCTTAAATAAAACTCCAAATGACTTTTAGATACATTCAATTTTCAAAAATTGTGTTGGATAAGACCACTTCATATAGCTTGAAACGGCATCTAACTGCCAGAAAAGTCAGACGAGGTACACTCCAAATAGCTTCTAGGACCATCCAAATTTTTAAGATACATAACAGAGGACCCCCTCCATATATCATTATATTCACGTAATTTTGAGGAATTTCACATGAGCACCATTTCAAATCGTTTCTAACGGTATCCAATTTTTAGCATTTTCTGGGTGAAAGTCACTCTAAATATATGTATATATTTATATATTTATTTTAGCACCGCGTCTTACTACCCGTTCGGGTTATACGCTTTAAGTACTAAATACGCTAATGGATTAGGAATTGGGAAGGTTGAATTAGAGTAAGTGAACCCGCATTTGCGTGGAGGGAGAGTGGAAAACCATTCAGGAAAAATCACCCCCAGTTCACCCGACTGAGATTCGAACCTCGATCTCCCCGTCCTCAGTAGTCGAGCTCAACATGACAAGCGCGTTAGCCAACTACGCCACCGAGGCGGGTCTCTAAATATAGTTTAGATGCATATAGTTTTTTTAATCCAGGTAACAACAACTACCAATAATATATATAAAATATGATAAATGTCTTTTGAATATTGTGTGTGTATTTTTAAATAATTTTAATTCAACTCTATGTCTTCTTATCAATATAATAAGACATTTAATATAAATTTGAAGAAAAATAATATATATATTTTAAAAATAAGTTCTGTTTCATTGATAAAAAGTAACAAAAATTCAATTATTCTTTGTGGTGATATAGAGGAAAGTCGCCTAATTTAGGGAGGTACAATATTTTGGAGTAAGGATGTGCTGCTACCTATCGACGAACACTGGAAATTGAAGGAAAGGACGATTCCTCATTGTTTGGCTGTTAACTGCGCAGTAGCTCCACGAGTATTGGTGCAGTCGGTTCTAACATTTTATTTGTGTCCTGAAAGTTTTTGCTAAGCTCAAATAAATTCAAGATTACAGAGTAAAGGTATTTATATTTCCATATTTGCTAAATTTTTTATAATTGGTATTAAAGTGGCTTTCTTTAGAGGTTACATTTTTTAAAATTAGTAACTATTTGAACATATTCTTAGAATGTGAAAGGTAATCATTTTATGGAGCCTATTATGGGGAGTCTTAGTGTTTCCTAATTTGGGGATCCCCAAATTAAGAACCCAAAACGTTCTTCACAACAATGAATTAAAATATAATTTTATAATAATCTAATATTTTCTAAAAAATATTAGAATATTTAAAAAAACAAAATATAACGGTAAACCTATTTTAAGATATAGTAGTTTTATATTGTCTTTTATATTGAATATAAAAATAATGATTTATTTGTTTATCTCTATGAAGCTTTAATGTCCAGTTATAATCTGTAGATATAACCTAGCAATTTTATAAATAACTTGGAGTACTTTACTTTGATTACCAGCGTCCCTAAATAACATAACCTTTTAAAACTATTATAAAATAAATATTTACACATTGCTCCGAGGAAAAAATGGGATCCAGAACAAATGAAGGCGGCAGTTGCGGCCATGCGCAATAAGTGAAATGGGAAGTCTTAAAGCATCCCGTGTCTTTCATGTTCCTCAAACTACACTAGAGCGCTACGTTAAGGATTTAGATAAATATCCTAGTGGCGTGGCTCAAACCAAAATAGGCAGGAAGCCAACACTACCCTTTGAATTAGAAATTGATCTCGCAGATCACTGCCTTATTATAGAAAACAGATTCTTCGGCTTTTCTCAAAGAGATGTTCGTCGCATCCATACCAGATTGCTGTAAAAAACGGAATTACGAACCCCTTCTCCAAAAAAGAATGAGCAGGCCGGGAAAAAATGGATGAAGAATTTCTTAAGAAGAAATCTACAGCTTGCTATGCGCACTCCTCAAGGTCTCTGAATGGCCCGAGAAAATAGTTTCACTCCAGAGGCAGTTTCCAAGTTTGACATTTTTGAACCTGCAATGGACAGTAGCAATAATTCTCCATCTAGGTTATACAACTGTGACGAAACCGGTATATCAATTGTACAACATAAGCACACAAAAGCTGTGGGTCTAAAGGGAAAGCGACAAATTGGAGCACTTCAAGCGGCTGAACAAGGGGCTCTTATAACTGTTGTCACTTGTATGAGCCCTGCAGGCCACTTTGTTCCTCAATTAATGATCTTCCCTCGAAAGAGCATGAAGATGGAACTCATGGATGGGGCTCTCCCTGGCTCTATTTATTCTTGCCATCCGTCTAGTTGGATACAAACGGACATATTTACAGATTGGTTTAGTCACTTTATTTCCAGTGTGAAGCCTACTGCGGAGGATCCTGCACTTCTCGTATTAGATGGCCACTACTTTCACACGAGAAATATATGTGTTATAAACATGNGAGTGGTCACTGTCTACCAGATAGGTGAAATTTTTGGAAAAGCGTACATGAGGACAGCGACTGCTGAAGCGGCTGCCAGTGGTTTCCGAAAAACTGGATTGTTTCCTTGTAATAGGAACAACTTCCAACCTCATGATTTTGCTGCCCTTGAAGAGCCTGAAGAGAACAACGCTGAGAGCACACAACAGCTCGATGACCTGCAGGAGCCTCAACCAGGGACATCCCATGATCCTGATCCTGTTCCTGTAACAACGCCTCCTCAGATAAGGCTTATTCGGGTGTTTAACATCAAATTAGTTCCACTATAAAAATTAAGCCCACTACAAGAAAGTCCCGAACTGGATCTGTCCAGCTCATCACCTGATCACCTTATAAACAACAGCTAGCAGAGTTGCAGAAAAAGGGTCCTTCACCAAAGAAAAACGGTAAGACTACAACTATCAAGAAACGCTCTGAATTGAAAACACCAGTTTACCGTCGTAAGAAAAGGGCTGCTAAATATTCGGAATCTTCAAAAGAATCTGGGTATAATATTTCACTAGTTGAGTCTGATAACGATCTTGATTTGGAAAGTGAAAGTGAATCCGATGCAGAGTGTATTATTTGTGCAGGATTATTTTCTGATGACTATGAAGGTGAGAATTGGGTTCGATGTGTGTCATGCAACAAATGGGCACACACAGATTGTGTGTTGATCCATCTAATAAACAATTTGTGTGTGGTTTGTGCCTTTCAAAAAAGAACAAAAAATATTTATTTTTTTCTAAATAATTAATTTTTTATGTAAGGATAGTTGAACACCCCCAAATTTGGAGCCCCAGTGTTTCTAATTTGGGGAGGTGCATGTTTTTTAAACATTATTTAATCTTAAAATTTGCTCATAAGTGAAATTTTCTTTTGACCTAAAGTTAGGACAATAAAACAACTAATTATGTCTCAAATTTTCATTGTATTATCATATGTCTCTTTTTAACTAAAAATATTTTTACAAAATTCTTCCCAAATTAGGCGACTTTCCTCTATATAATTACTATGAATGGGTCTTTTAGCACTGTTTTAATCGAGAGTAAGCATTGTAATTGTCAAACCGAGGAAATTGTGGAAATTAATATTTCAACTGATGGCACAAATCAATGTTAAAGTTGTAATAACTATACATCGTTTAGGTGACTGGGATGCATATCATATGTTCACTCTACATAATTTTCATATCTTTATGGTCCCGATGGATAAATATTGATTTACCTCAATTTGGCCTATTTTAGTATTGTCCTTCAAAACTTATTTTTCTGACTGAAAAATACCGTGTGGCCCAAATCGTCCAGTGTTACTTGTCTTCTTATTTTACTTTCACGCAGCCAAGTGACCTAAGCCAAGCCAAAGCACTTGATAGTTGCGTGACAATAACATGATCGCCGTATTATAGCTGGCCCTTCGTTGGCAACCTTCTTGTGAGTTGTGGTTCAGAGCAGTGTTCTTTGGGTTCTTCCCAAAACTCTCTCACAGCAGTGACAGGGGAGTTGGAAAGAAGACATACCTCAAAATATGCCCAAAGTACTAGACAAGAATCTTGACTTTGCTAAACTTTCTGAGTATTTTAGTCGACCGGTGGGTTAGGAAAGTAGCATTGACAACATCTAACATCTTGAATTTTACACGTATGCACCCATCTCAACAAATAATGTTGATATAAGTTTTTAAGCATAAGAGTTAATTATAACAACAAAATGCTTGTATATGACAATAGAGAACATTGTGAAAACTTTAGTGGTCTACTGACACAATTACGATGCTGTAAAATATTAGTACTTCTATTTTTTTTTTAACATGTATAAGTCTATTTATGGTATATAGGTTCATTTAAAATACATTTTGTATGTTGGACGCAAAGCTCTAAAACGGTCATTGGATGTATTTTTGGCTCAATCCTAGGACTAGACGTTTTTGAATGACCAAAGCACGAAGATCTATTAAATTTTGGGCTTTGGCCGTCTTCAAATGGCCAAACCTAGGATTATGCAATTAATAAACGACCCAAGTTGAAAAAACATTTTAGGTCAGGTTAGACAGGCTTCAAAAAACAAATTTGGTCAGGTGGTATTGATAATTTTAAAAAAAATTGTAATATCTGTCCGGTTCTGTTTGCAAATCAATAAGATCCACATGCCCTCTTGAATTCGTATGTTTGCTCAAAATCGGGCGCGCGCTAGTCAGTTTGGTCAAGAAACAAACTAAAATATTTTTATCAAGCTTTGGTCGTTTAGTAATTGCACAATCCTAGGTTTGTCTGTTTGAAGATGGTCAAAGCCCTAAATCATAATACTACGTCTGGCTTAGGTCATTTTAAAACGTCCAATGCCCGTTTTCGGGCTTTGCATCCAACATACATTATATATATATATATACATAGCATTATATGTGTGTATGTAATATATACACGATTCGTTTTTAGTATTTAGCGCATAAACTTACTCGATCTTGGATGTGTAGGTGAGAGCTGATCAATCTGAGTGAAAATACAGAGGAAACTAAACAAATAGCAATATTGTCCATGGTCAACTTTGTTCTCACCTGATTATGATATCATTGGCGAACACAAATAGCCCCAATATGACAAAATCCCAACTAAAAGTCTTGACCAACGCTCGGAATAAGCTGGCGTTTGTTTTAATCGCCCCTGCTCGCTCCACTTCTTTCATCCAGTTTCTAGACATTCAAATAAATTTGTGTGTTTACATATAATTATAATTTATTTATTGTATATTTCAAATAATAACATTCAATAAAACAAGAGCATGTAAAAATTGAGAACATATTTTATTATTTATATACCCTCAAAAACACATATTAAAAAAACAAAAATTAGGATAGTGCTTAAATTATTAGCGTAACGTGCTACGAAACACAGAATTATAGATAATTAATTACCAAAAATTTAACAATTTGTTGGCTCATTTTTAAGCAGAAAACCTTAAATTGGTTTCAATACTGTACCAAAGAGCAACAATAACTCACACGTCCTAACGAATAGCAACTGGTCAGCTGTAATTACTCTATAAAAAAATTAAAAATCAGAAGTCTTTGCTCATATTGCTATTGCTTCTTCATACTAGATTGAGGGTCCTGGGATAAAATCCAGACATGGCCGAAAATGCATCAATATTGAAATGGTGGCTTCCCTTTTCGCAATGATTAACTAATGACCGGACACCGGGTGTTGTATGATAGATTCAATGATTAACTTAGGTTGTAAGTCTGGCGCTGATATAATCCTTAGTTTATAAGAGTCAAGTAAAATAATACATTATATATAAAACAAATTAAAACAAATAACTAAGCCTAAAATGATATAAAAATAGCTAGTAAGCGTGTATCTATATCGCTGTATTGAATTGACTTTGTTTTTAAGGGGAAAGAAAAAAACTTTATCTTACTTACTTTTCTAAATTATTTCCGAGCAATTTTGAGCGATCTTCTTTTAGTGTCTCAAATAGATCTTCTTCTTCTATGGCCTTACTGTAGCCAGTTTTGAATAATTTAATGGTCCATCTGTACAATAGAATATAATAATAATGTTCATTGATTCAAGTTGTTCATGTTACAATTCAAGCAAACAAAATATATTACCTACCATTTTTAGGAGTGAACATTTTATAAAATACATCTATCATTACGACAATATTGAGTTAAGTGCTGCACATTTATATTCAGCATTGTTTGTATGAAATATCAAATATGTATTATTATTATTATTATTATTATTATTATTATTATTATTATTATTATTATTATTATTATTATTATTATTATTATTATTATTAGCACCGCGTCTTACTATCCGTTCGGGTTATACGCACTTACGCTAATGTGTAATGGTAGGGTGATTGTGAGATGAAATGGAGGACCTACAGTTTAACGTGGGATCCAAACCACGGTAGAGGCCTGACATTCCTCACATTCACAAGATGTCTTGTCAGATGTGAATTAAGGGTTTTGCAATCAGATAAATCTGTGCCGGGACTGAGGATTTAACCCCAGACCCCCGACACTTTAACCCTAGACCCCTAGGTCACACATACTGTTACTTCTGTTCAACACTCACATGAAGAATATGACCGAGAATATGTTGGCATCCTCCCTAGGGTTGACTTTGTTCTTTGTAGTCTCACTCTCCATATCGTAAACTGGATCTCACCACTCTAGAATAAGTTCATGAATTTGAGGGATTTCATCTGAACACAGGTTAACATAAATTACCTTTAGCTATAACAGTATAATTTTTATGAAGGTTTCACCTTGTATTTGTTAAGATTAATATGAACATCTGAAATCAAGTCATTCAATAAGCGTTAAAGTGAAATTAACTTGCACTGCGCAGGACGAATCTATAATTTAAAAAATACAAACAAATAAATTATTTTTGCTACTTTATTCTTGAATTTAATGGCCCAAAATAAATAGTTAGAGCCCTTATAAAAATAATTAAAGATTTAAAAACTATAATAGTTTACTCAGTAACAAACACAATATTTGCCAATCAAATTAATAAGGTTTATTTTTTTTTTAAATACATAATAAAGTCATGTTAATTGATAATGTATACTCGTTGCTATTAAAACTTATAAAACAAAATTAATATATTAGTCAAATGTGAGCAGAAAGTATCCAAGCCGTATTTATAAGTTTATGGAGATGAGCAGGGAGGTGGAGGGTAGATATACAGTCAAATTATTTGTAGGCATCACCTTGTCTGATAACTAGAAAAATTACTAGATCTAATATTCAAATATCAAGCTATGTAATCTGCAGCTATGACTTTTGGTAGATATTACCAAAGACAATACCTATATAAAAAAAGTACTATAAGCTGTTCCACTCTTAAATTACCGTACAGGAATTAAGAAGTGCCCTGTTGCCAGATCTTATCCGCTCGAGACAGATTGCAGATTTTTTATATCCAAAACTTATCAATTTACGCCATGTTTAAACACTTTTGGCAATAAATTTTAAGTTTGGCTTATATAAGTTTGAACTATTCAGTTTATTATTATTTTCTTATTATTATATTAAATGATAAATCCCCTTTAATTATATATACACTGCACAAAATTACCTGCAATGAATAGGTTGCAGTCGGAATTCTGACATTTCGAACTGAAGATGGTTTTTACAAGTCGGTTAAAAAATTGTTTACCCCTCCTCTATCCATGTAAATATGTGTGCATTTTGAACAATTACTTAGCTCTCCCATACCTTATTAGTTTGTTTAAAGTAAAAGTATTTTATAACCTTATTTAGACGTTAAATATATCCCAGGAATACTCAAGCTCCTTTACACTTGGTAGTTTATCAAGCAGAGTTATTCTGACCAATTGTAGCAAAGTCAGATGCCATCGCTAGTTATATTAATTATAAAGGAAAAAATAGCGTTTTGGTTACTATGGCCATCATCTTTTGTATCTGACGTTATTTCTAATGTTAACTATTCTATTGGCTTCAAGCTGGGTTTACATTCATGCATGACGCATAGCTAATAGTGTGTAGTGAATAGCATATAATGCACAATTCATAGGAAAAATACTAGGGTTATAATGAATTTTAGTGATTAAAGTCTAGCTTTACGATTACACTACAAAAAAAAGAAGTATCGTACCTTCGGGACTTAAATGACTAATTATAAAGGTTATTGTGGTGATGTGGTGATGTGGTGATTCCAAAAATGTTAATAATGTTTCTTTGTCATGTGTACATCAAAGTATATAAATTATTCAAATTTTAACTTTTTAATGAATTACCCCTTTTTATTATTAAACAAGGAGAATTTAAAACTCAAAATATACAAAACAAGAATTTCACATTTCTTTAGCACCGCCTTTTACTACCCGTTCTGGCTATACGCTAATTTCACCTGTTGCTTTCTGAGGATGTGAAACGTGGTAACTTACCTAACATGACGAAAACCAATTTAGGGTGCTATTAATGAGGGGAGGAGGTTACATAATGATAAGTTGCATACCCTATACTCATCACAAGACATTGTTAGGATAATTAAATCTCGTAAATTACAATGGGCAGGACATGCAGAGTGAATGGGAGATTCTAGAACCTTGTTCGGGGTATTGACTGGCAAACCCAATTGGAAGATACCAATGGGAAGAGGCAGATGAAAGGGATAAGGTGTGGTCAAATAGACTGGATAGAACTTTTGTAAGTGCGGCAATGAACTCTCGAGCTCCTGATGCCATAAAGTAGGTAAGTACATTTTTTAAATTAATTCAAATGCTAGAGAGACCTCTTTTAAACATAATTTAAAGTGCATTAGAAAGAACAGATGGCAGCACTAACTAATTTGAGTTAAGATTTGACTTTACATGTTTTCCCCCTTTACCTTTTAAGTGTACAAAGTGTAAGTACTGAAATGATAAATCTCGTAACAGGTTGTTCGGAAAGATATCTGGTGATATCAGTAGAAATAATTCATCCTACATCGATGACTAAACAGTCAGCAGGTCACCAAACTACTTTAAGATTTCCAAGGAGTCAGTGGCGCACCGAGGGGCAGGGGGTTAAGGTGGTTCAAGGCCC
>CABFOV010001701.1:13742-49595 GCA_902141375.1 Timema poppense | reverse complement strand
TTTACGTTATGCCGTCTTGTCTTTGATTCTGTATCTTAGCCTAAAGCCAAAACCATTTTATTTTTCGGCCTTAAACTTAGTACCTAGGGTTTTTATAAGGTTCCCCAATTCCTAAAGTTGTTTTTCAATATCTCTACAACCCTCAAATTAAGGGTAGTTTACTTAAAGGAGAAAGAAGGAAAAATATATTTTCTTAAAATCAGCTTGAACGATTTTGATTAAAATTCATATTTAAGAACTATTTAAAAAAAATTTAAAAAAAGTCCATCTCGTGTTTCTAGGAAAATGACTTTTAGGGTACTTTACATTCACAATTATTCCCAAATTTGGTTTATATCTTCTCAACATATGGAGATACAAATTAACTAATCATTGAAAAGTTGTAGAACTATTAAAAATAAAAACTTCTATTTGAAATTTATACTTTTATAATACCATTAATTTCCAAGCTATAAGCAAATATATCTTAATGGATGTCTGAAAAATGAGTTGATTGTTAGTCTTTTTGGTGGACCAAGACAGGGCCGTAGCCAGCTAAAAGTTTGAGTAGAGTTTTGGAGGAGGGGGTCATAGCTCCCCAACTACCATAGGCAAAAACAATTCACGAATGTGAAATGCCTTTAGAAACTATCTGGAAATTATTTCTGCGCAATTAAGTGCAGAGATTAAATATTTAAATGTCTTATAAATTTCGTAAAAATTTAGAAACGTACATGTAAATCCAAATATGTGAATTAAGCACTTCTTCAATAAAGGTATAAGAGGGGTTATTAGTGGGGTAAGGGCTTACAAGGGGGCATTTATCCCTGGGGAAAAAAAATCTCTCTTTTCTAGTTTATTTTACTCTTTTTTATTTTCTAATATAATACGACTAAAAACAAATCTTCAAATCGTTTCTAAAGGCTACAAATTATAAGTAAAAAGATCAGGTGAGGACCATTCTAAATATTTTCTAGGGGAATCAAAATTTCAAAATAATTCTGACGTAATATCACTTATATTAGAATCTAGAAATGAATAATTTTCTATTACATTTCAGATGAGGACCATTTCAATAGTTTAAAGACATCCAATAATTGTCAGACGTTTGGAGGGTGCCCAGAGCTCTTTAGGATTGTGGTCAATTGCCTTCTTCACCCTACACGAATAAGGTTCCACCACCATTGATCCAAATGACTTAGACCTGCGAGGCACAGAGGTATTGAACAGAAATAGCTTTGGCCGGGTTAAGAGATTGGAGCTGTGTATGCCCGCACTTTCTACGACACTGTTTACTGTCATATCCAGACCAGAAGAAACATGTTTTAAATTTCCAAAAGTTGCTTAAAACAATTTTCTTATATTCGTATATCAATTCATGTGATCTGCAGCAGTCATATTTGATCATCTTATTCTTAATTTTAAGCGAAAAAAAACCTATGTTTGTAATTTCTAAAAGGCTCGTCCTACTAAAAACGAAAGTCGATTAGATTGATTTGTTCGTTTACTAGAATTCATAACGAACTTAGAAAAAAATTAGCATTTAGAATAAGTATAGGCTACATCCACGCAGTATTTATAGCATTTGCCTATCTTCAAGTAGGCTGTCCTTAAACTTTAGCTATATATTCTCTAACTGAAAGTAGTAGTAGGCTGATCACTGGAGCCCCCAGCTCCCACATCTTCTTAACATTATATTATCCCCGTCTTCTCATTCTTCTTTATTTGACGACTCATTTGCGACGTGTTCTCCAAACTAACATTTCCGATTTCCTTTGTTTGTATTTGGTCTTAGTTTACCCAGATTTGTTGCCTGACTAATATAGGTAATAATCGTACACAATCACAATTTTTCTTTTAATTAATTTGATATTAGAATAGTGGCGACAAGCAAAAAACTCGTATTTTCTGGGTTTTTTAAACTGTGATGCGGTGATATTTTGTTAACCTTCAGAAAAGGAAGTGTGAACCCTGAACCCCCCTCCCCCAGCTACGGCCTTTGAGGACCAAAGTATTTATTTTTTCTCAGTATGTTTATGTGACTTTGTATATTATTTCATTTATATTCTTAGGTGGAATGTGATGCTCTTTTTACCAATATATTTCTGCAACAATTATATATATTAATATTCGTTTTACATATCTTATGAGTTTTAAATAAACACTAGTGACTCGTTGCAGTGATGGTAGCAATTTATCGCTCTAAAATATATTCACAACTTTGTATTACATATATAATTACTTAATCACGCCGTTCCCTTAAGGGGTAGACAAGGAGCTGTGCATATAGCTCAAAAAACAACTCCATACTTAATCCATCCTCACTAACTTTCTCCACACTTCCCTATCCTTGCATACTCCCTTCATTTCAACATCCATATATCGAGTCATACGTACTAGGGAAAATTGCGCTCTCCTATTAATCATCACACCATTAGGTGGGAAAAGTGCGCCACACACTTTCACACACTTACAAAACAAGTACGCCCAAGGACCTAACAAAGTGTTTGAAGAGTCTAGCTTAGATTGAAAAAAATGGAGAAAAAGGTCGTCAATAATTAGTTTGGTAACCTCAATGTATACGTTCACATAAAATGCTTACAGATATACACTAATCTTTATTTCATTGAGAAACCTAACCTAACCTAAACAACAGGCAGAGACAGGTGCGATGAATGGATGTATTTTGACCTCCTCAAGACCTCATGGTGTGCGATGAGTCGATTTAAAATACCCACCGATCTACGCCGGTGAAAATGGTAAGGTCGTGAGGAAAGTGAGAAAAAATGCGCCCACAGGGCCTTGTTAAAATTATTTAGGTGAGACAGACAAGGTCGTGTGGGCGCACTTTTCTCACCTATTAGTGTGATGATTCATGCGAGGGAGTGGTTTTCCCTTTTTTCTGGGAATGTGCAGTTTTCCTGGGCGTGATTTTCCCGACACCAAGTCACACATGCTCTTTTATTCTCAAAAATCTTAATGTTTCTCTTTTTCACAAATTCATCTACAACATTTAGCCATGTCTTACATGGCCTACTTCTTCCTTCTGATCCACACACTCTACCTTCATATATTTGCTTCGTCACTCGAGACACACAAATTATCTTAACATGCCCAAACCAACGTTAGAAGCTTCTTTCAGATCGACCAATTGGATTATCTTTCAAACCGCACTTCTTCAGGCCCCATTCATTAATGACTCTGTCCATACGAGTTTATCCACATACATTTCTTAGGTATCTTATTCCAACCGCATTCACCTTAGTCTTGTGTTTCTCCCGACAAACCCACGCTTCACATTCATAAAACAATGTTTGCGTTGACACACTTTAATATGCTGCCATGAAATTGATGTGGATTTCAGAAGATCGGTGACAATAGAAGAGCCTTGGAGGTCAGCGAGTGAGTGTTTCGAGAGCACGTTTGTGAACAATCCTTTCGCTCATAAATGTGATGTGTGTGACAGACTATGGTTTCTGCGAGACATGAAGCCAGGCAAGCCAAAACACATGCCACTGATCCAAAATACGTTTCCGGGCGAAGCGGTTGCAGATTTCAAGTTGTGCAGTCCTCGTATAAAATCACTGGACAGAAATAAGACTCCAAACTTGTCACAATTGAACCGTTTCAAGTATCCACCAAAGTCCAGCGGACTGCCATCATTGGACCCAATCAGTGCACGGCTGATTTCCCCTCGTTTGCCATCCATGCATATCCCCAGGCTTGGTTACGAGGGCAACTACGGCATAGTGAGTCAAGTCATAAACGTGCCAGACCACAGCAACCACGCTCGGTAATACTTATATTGATTTGACTTGCGACAGAAACTTTTATGTATCTTGTCTACCGTTTATACCTTATTTTTCTAACCATAGACCTATGATAAATAAGATTGTAATCAATTATTAACCTTGTTCTTCATTTACACTTCCCAACACATATATAATTTGTTTGTGTAACATATTCATGTAAAACCTCTCTGGCCATGCACTGACACAGCCACACCCGATTTTTGTACTTCTTCCAGGTGTGATGAACTGATTAAAGTTAGTTTGTAAGTATAATGGTAAAACATCTGTATCTATATTTCAAATAAGTGGGTTGCATATTGAATACATTTAAATATATAATTAAAATTCACATATGTTTTAAATGTAATCTTATAATCAATGTGTTTAGTTCCTGAGACACTCATGTTAGCAGTCTAGATCATATAGTTGTACTGCAAGAATATTGCTACACTTAACTCCATATCCACACTTTATAATATATTCTTATTCTGTCGAACTACTGCATACATACTTTCAATAGCCTGCGAACAAACATCCTTTGATGTACCGCCTAGTGAGCAAACCTTTTCGAAGAATAACAAATGCACTCAGTGGCATTCATTTCTACATTAAGATTGAATTCATTCACTACCCTTCCTTCACCTAGTGTGTACGCAGCTTAAGGCAGTATTTCCCAACATAGGTGGTACCGTCCCCCAGGGGGCGTTTTTGGTTTTCAGGAGAGCCGTACATTGTATGGGTCTGGCAGGGGAGGGGGGTTGTAGGTTTTAATGGATACTACAACAATAATTCTAAAAGGCAACCAAATACATTCAGTTAATTATGTTTATAAGCATTTAACAGAATTTATGTTTTAACGTGTTTTTTATTCATATGGATTCTATGTTATTTAACGAAAAAAGTGAAGTTATTTTGTGACCATGTTTGTTCAAAGGAGATTTATTGTTCTTCTAGCAACAGACATCTGGCTATTGATCAAAAATGTTACCTAACAAATTTGTGACTTTTGACAGGTAATAAAAAATATATTTGATCTTGTGGGTCTAATTTGTTTGCCAGTATTAATAAAATTGTGACACTTGATTTTTAATTTTTATTTAAATTTTTCCAGGTTATTACTTATATTTTTACTAGAAGATTTTGAAGGAAAATAAAATGTATACAATTCACTTGTACATATTCATAGCCTAATAATTATTTAGTTTGAAATAATTATATATGAATGTACAAAGAAACATGAATTTAGGGTTATTGTTGTTGAGCTTAGCAAGCTTATCACATTTAACTTTTGTCACTCTCGTGTTTTAGACTGGCCTGCTAAAGATGCGAAGATTTGGGTTGGAATCTTGGTTGGGTAGATTTTTCTTAAATGGTTTACCACTCTCCTTCCATCCAAATGCGGGTATATTACCTTTAAAATGCTTCCATTCTCATCCCAATCCCATTAGAGCACTTATAAGGTATTAAGACACAGTGATAAAAAATAAAAATAGCTATCAAATTTTCTAGTACTACATGTATATGGATGGGCATGACTACTTAGTTAAAGTTAGAGTTTTCTTTATTTAATGTTCCTTAGTAGGCTTGAATAATTCACATTATATTAAACTTTATGGCTTATTAATCTAAAATGTGAAAGTTATCTAATTATGCTCTTTGCTTGTACATAAAGTGAATCAGTAAACATATTGCTTAAAAGAATTAAATAGGAAATATTTTTTTACATTTAAGGCCCATTCTACAACCAGTCATACCCTCTTTTGAACTTGCACTCATAATATTGTATAGCTATAATAGCACATGTAAGTGCATTCATGTGTCAGAAATGTTGGAATCGTTTGTCCGAAGGAAATGAACATGAACCTTCGCTTGTGTTTATATAGTTGTGCTGGCTTGTGTTAAGCCAATTAGCAACAAAGAAATATGTGAATTGCTGTATTCAACTAAAGTAATTAATTATTTGGTAAGGGATAAGAGTTCACGACAATATTATAGTAACATTTAATACATTTTAAATTCTCTAATAAGAATAATAATTTAGTAATGTTTGCATATATTAACTTGATTCCATTTAACTTAAGTTCTTAAACTTTAATGACTTTGAAGATGGAGTTATATTAGTTGAAATTACATTTACTAACATTTTACTGAAGACAGTTCTTTGTTCAAGCCGAAAACAAACCGCATGTCTTGCAAGTGTGCTTTACGGGTGTGACTGTTAGTAGACTGAGCCTTGGTGGTTCAATCAAATTCGTGTTCAGTTGTTTTTTGTTTTTTTTTAAAGTTACTAATAAAATCAAAATATAGTCCAATGTATCTATGAAAACTTTCCAATAAAATTAAAATACTGGTTTTAAATATTGTACAATTTTAGTCTCTTTCATTTAATTGTGAAACTACATCCTACCTTCAACTCCACTTCAAGCTCACCGTCACGATTAACTAGCTAGATTTAAGCTAAATGATTTAATTTACCCAGGACTACCTCAGGTAACTTTGTTGGATTTGATAGAACCTTCCTGTAGTTGGTGGACTACTTTGGTAGTTACAAAGAGAACTTACAAGATGTATTGTGTTAAACTGAGCCGTAATGTATTGTCTCCCTAATGAATTATTCATACGTACCTAGGTGTTATCTCAGGCATAATTAAATGTCAACAGTGTGTCTTGAAAATACCATACATATATTAATACAAATGCTTTATCATGAGTTATGGATAGACGCCAAATCACACTGATTATATGACATACTGTTTGATATAAGTGATTAGTAGTTACTATTATTATTATTATTATTAGCACCGCGTCTTACTACCCGTTCGGGTTATACGCACTTATGCTAATGTGTAATGGTAGGGTGATTGTGAGATGAAATGAAGGACCTACAGTTTAACGTGGATTCTGAACCACGGTGGAGGCCTGGCATTCCCCACATTCACAAGATGTCTTGTTAGAGGTGAAGGAAAGGTTTGGTAATCAGATAAATCTTTGCCGGGACCGAGGATTGAACCCCGGCCGCCAGCATAGAAGTCTGACACCTTACCCCTAGACCGCCAGGTCACCGAGAGTAGTTACTAAATTATAGTTACATCACTATACATACAAATCAAAAATAACTATGAGTTATCAAAATAATGTATGAAATTTAATCATCCACACAATACATTATATTTCATTACTATCCCCAACTTCTTCAAATATGTATGGGCAATTTGGTGGTTACACAATACATTTACAAAACATTACAAATTTAGACATACAGCCAATATAAATCAAGGAACATTGTTGAAGTTTTTTGTACAAAACTAATAGTTATTGGCTGAAATAAAAAGTTCCATAAAGAATTAAACTATTTTGATTGTAAACATATAAAACAGTAGGCATCGCATACTATAGGTAACAGAAAAATAAATAAGCCATATAATGCATCTAAAATATACTTAACATACCATCTATAAACTCCTGTGGCAAAATAATTATTTCCAAGGCAAATCAAAAGACTTATACAGTATTTAACTAGCTTCTGAAACTTTTAGTTAACTATTTAAAATTAAAATTGAGATTGACTATATTATCAGACACATTTTAGTTTCAATTTTGGAAAAAAACTTTTAACTAATTATATTTACCCGTGTTAGGCTACAGAAACTGGAGCAATAATTAAAGAAGTGGTTCTTCAAGGTGCCGTTACAATATCAACAAAATAGCACTCTTTATTACAGCAATAACATATGTCCTAAGATTTATCCAAATATTAGCACAATGTATACTTACTTAAGTATGTTCATATGTTAAATCATGTGATCTGAAACTTACTTTTGATAGATATTATCAATATTGTAGAAGACTATACATGGTAAAAATTAGGTGAGGGGTTTCCTAGAAAATAAAGAAAATTTGTACTTTTTTTAGCACCGCATTTTACTACTCGTTTGGGTTATGCTTCTCATACTTATTAAAGCTAAAAGCTATTGGGAGTTTTTTTATGAAAATAATAGAGACTTAAATAATTTTAGTGCTATAAATAACATTTTCGGTGAGTAAAAAAGAATAAAGGTTGACCATAATTTATGAAACTTTAGTAAAAAAGTAATTTTATTTCAAAAAGTCTATTTTTTTTTAAATTCTATTTATAAAAATAATCTAAATACAATTTAAAAATGTGTATATATATATATATAAAATTTCCTAAAATATCGAGTATGAAGGAATTTTTATTTTATTAGTGGGCCTATGTGTTAATTTTAATGGTTTGAAAAATATTTTTCATTGAATGTTCCATGCTATATATAGTCTAAAATGCTCAATGCATTGAGTAACTAACTAGCTTTGCCAGTATGAGTCCTTGCATTTGGTCCTAGCATTGTGCAAAATTGA
The DNA here is from genome assembly GCA_902141375.1 of Timema poppense. Classification (NCBI taxonomy): domain Eukaryota; kingdom Metazoa; phylum Arthropoda; class Insecta; order Phasmatodea; family Timematidae; genus Timema; species Timema poppense. The sequence goes on along the minus strand of CABFOV010001701.1, from coordinate 41,448 downwards.
ATGTGATACAATGAATTCTGAATGCTCTATAAGTGTAGTCCCAAGTTAGAGTTGTCACTCACTATTTTCTTCATTCAAAATTGTGTTTTTTTCCGAGTTTTCAAGAAGGAATTTTCATTTTCTCAAACACTTTATGTAGAGGAATGAAATATTGGTTTTTCTTTTAAGTCATGCCATTGGTGTTCAGAACAAGATAAATTGACTTGCTAGGTATATAAACAGAGTTGTTGTGCAACCCAATTTTTCAAGGAGAAAAAATGGAGCAGGGGGAAATTTAACATTTATTTGAATACTCAATGTGATCATTTCTTTGGTTTGCTTTTTTTTCATCTAAGGGTCTATTATTTAGAACTTGCGGTTTGATGACCCAAATTTATAAATATCTTAAGTGTTTTTTCTAATTTTATGTAAAATTTCAATTTTTTTTAACAAACACAAAAAAAATGGGTTTTTTTCAAGTTTGCATGGCAGCCCTGCAGGTAATAGTAACCATTATTTTGTTTTAATTCATTGTAAATCACTCCAAAATCACAATTGTGGCTACTAACTAAAGATTTTATTTGTTTTCTTATTTTTATGTTATCAACAGCTTAGCTCAATCGGTAGTGTGTCTGTCTATTAAGCTACGAGTCCTGGGTTCGATTGCCAACATGGCCGAAAAATTCATCACTGGTAAAATGCAGGTTTCCCCTTTCACAGTGATGAATTAAGGGCCAGGGGCTAGATGTTGTGTTTGTTTTAGATCTTGAGTTATTTTATAAATTATGTGCAAATAAAATTAATATGTTCAGAAAGTGCACATTAAATACAACAAATAGATTAGATATTGTTTTAACAGTAAATGAGTCTCTCAATATAATTTATGACAAGTTTTGAAACAGAGGTTTGAACCAATTTAACCCCCCCTTGTATAAGATATTAAATTACCACCCGCATCAGTCCCACGGTTTAATGTGTCACTTTCGCATTGGACTAGAGTTTTGGTGATGCCGCCAGGGTTTGAATATCAGTTGAGTGTAATGAGGGTGGTCTTTCTTTTCCCTTTCAAGCAAATGTGGGTTTATTTCCTTTACATTCCTACTTCATTAGCATAATTAATGTGTACATGTAACTCAAATGGGTACCAAGATGCAGTGAAAAAATAAGATAATGGTAAATGAATTAATGTAACATGATAGTATGAGAAGGGTGAAGGTGAAGGAAATTCACCAGCATTCCTCCAGAGAGTGGAAAACTCTCACAGAAGAAACCTAGTTCAGTAGAATGAGAAGTGTCCCTCTAGTTCCGAGTCTAACTGTAGGTCTAGTAGGATCTTCCTTATCAAATATAAAACTCAATGTTGGGAGAAATTCAATGCCAAGTATTTTTGTACTTATGGGATATTTTGTTATCCTGCTTAACCTACATTGTCTTGTCTTGAAGGAATATAATATATTATCTTATCTGTTCTATAATTAATTGTTATTGATATTGTTTTCTGTCAGGTGCTATCTTAGTGACAAAGTTGTGTGATCATACTGGTCAGGAACTAATGACTAAAGTATATTAGTAGTTAAACGAATACACTAAAAAAAGGATGACACTGTGTGGTCAAACCAACTAAAAACCCCATTTATTTATCTAACTAACCCCATTCCGTTATATTGAATTTTAATAATAAATTTAATAGAACTTAACAATTGATTTTTATAGTGGTAGGGGTGGTGATGGTGATTATAATGAATGGTTGGCTCTAATTTTATTATGAAGGGAAAAAATACAAAGAGAATGAAAAATCTAAAAAGAAATTAGATGAAATGTAATTAAATCCACTGAAAACAAAACTATTTAATATTAATTCATACTTTATTGAAATGCTTATTTTGTGCTATTAACCTCAGAATATGTACATTGCAAGCAGCTGCATTCAGTTGTTGGATATCCATCTTGTAGGGCCTACAAGTAAACTGTTGAAAACAAATATTTTCAGCATTAATAGCTCAGGGCTACCAATATTATTTAACATAGGCCTACATCTAACAATGTGTCTATTAGGTTTGAAGGGAGAAAGGTCAAACATGTTATTACAGTGAGTCACATCTTTTTGAGAACATTATTTGTGCAAGTGAAATAGTGTACAATTATCTGGTATTTGTCAGTATGGTGCCGCCTGTCACTTGAGCGGGCGTTTGTACGCCTGCAGGTCCTCATGCTTGTACAGATCATGGATCTTGCTGTACATGAAGTGGAACAGGAAGAGCAAGTTATCATACTGTCCTTGATACTTCTCATCCTTGGTGGTGGCTGCGTGAAGCTCTACTAGTAACTGATGCACAGCTTCTACTGTGGCCAAGTACCAGCGTGGGCTATTCTTCTGGTGGCGCCAAAACTGAGACACACGAGACTCCAGTACCACACACGGCAGGGCTGACAACACATACATGCACATTCATACATTATGGCGATTTGACAGACTTGTATTCACTCAAAATGGTTCCTGTCCTAGATTTTAGAGAAATAAAGCAAACATTAGAGAGGTAGAATGGAAACCATTCTGAGTCAATTTTAGTTACAAGATTTGTGTTTTAAAGTTTGATATTCAGAGTGTCAGTAGAACAAACCTCGGAGCCGCTGGTCCTTGTAGATACCTCGACTTTGGTTCCAAGTGCTGTCAATGAATACTGCTCGGGAGATGGGCATCTCCTGGGCCATGTGAACTTTCTTGGGGCTGGGTTCATCCATGACAGTTCCTCTGCACATACAGGGATCTAGATGCTTTATCTTGGGTCCCAAAATTCAATAGGGCCTACTTTGAAGTCATGAAAATTTTAACAGTGTTTTACAAGGTTTATATTAACTTATTACTCTGGCTACTGCAAGTGTGTCATACAATACACCCAGGTTACTAGTAAGATACATAGGAATTGTTGATATTAGGAATTGTAGACACCTGTCCACCCCACCCCCAGTCAGTGGGGTAGAGAGGAGTTTTCAGCTGATGGCAGGACCTAGGCCTATATAAGCCTGTCTAATATTATCTATTTTAATACACAGTAAGGATGTATATAAGTGTTGTCACCTGAAAATGTTGCACAAATTTTCAAGGGAAGTTGCCCCATTTCCAGGGTACACCAAGACCACCTAAACACAAATGGTTTAGTCAACAACAACAACAACACAAATACTAATGGACCTTAACCTTATAATAAAATTATGTCAGTAATTTTTCATATTATTTAAAAAGAGGATTTTGTATCATAATTTTGTATGTACAGTAAGGCCTATTTTTATTTGTACAGTTGGACCAAAAATAAATCTTTATAACTTATCATAATTAAAGTAGGCCCTAAAGTATGTGCTGATGTTGGTAAACCTCTTTGGAACAATTCCAGGGTTCAATTCCAACCACCTTCACTGTTGAGCTACCTACCTCCCTCAGATTGAATGCTGTGGTTCTTTAAAATTCACCACCCAGTTTTATTCTCGCTACTCAAAGTAACTACATACTAAGCTAATGTTGGGAGTAGTAATAGTCTAACCCTCTCTGATTGATCATAGTCTGGGATACAGGGGTAGATATAGACGTTGACATCATCTGGCGCAAGAAGAGCCACATGTGCCGCTGTGCTCTTTCCATCAATCTCTCGACAGTGTTTAATTATGTCAATCTTTATTGGCAGCTGAAAATAAAAACTTGGGTCAATTCAAATCTACACATTCCACATTAAATATGCTAACTAAAAATAGTTTGTGTTCGCATAGAGAACCATTTCTATGGGTTAGTTTGACTTTTAAACAATATGAGCTCATTACATACATAGCTTAAATGCTATAGCAATATTAATACCCAACCTAAGAACTGGAAATTAGATAATTAATTTTAACAAGCTTAGGTACTATTAAGATGAAACTTTACATAACTACTACTTATGGCAGCCCCTTGGTACCAAATTCTAGGGTTCTCACACCTGTTTATGAGAAAAACACTGACAGTGATAGAAAATATAATACAGAAATATTATTATTAGCACCGCGTCTTACTACCCGTTCGGACTATACGCACTTACGCTAATGTGTAATGGTAGGGTGATTGTGAGATGAAATGAAGGACCTACAGTTTAACGTGGAACCCGAACCACGGTGGAGGCCTGGCATTCCCCACTTTCACAAGATGTCTTGTCAGAGGTGAAGGAAGGGTTTGGTAATCAGATAAATCTATGCTGGGACCGAGGATTGAACCCCGGCCGCCAGCAGAGAAGTCTGACACCTTACCCCTAGACCGCCATGTGACCGACTAATACAGAAATAACAATTATAGTTGGGTAAGCATTGTACCCGGCATCTGGAACAATTATTTGATGATGATGTGTATGTAGGTACAGATAACCAATAACGCAATGAATTACCACCTTTACATTTGGAATACGACCTCGAAGTTCATTCACAGGAACATAACAAGTATAGCAAAAGTATTTTCTGGACTTTTTACAAACAGGGCATAAACTTCTCTGATCTATGTCATTTAAAATGGCCCAATCGTCAATTTTTAAATTTTTGAAAGGCTCATCATCGTTAAGTAAATTGTGTTTAGGATTCATCATAAATCAGGTGACCCTATTATTATGAATTTATATTTTAGTTATTATCTTAATTATGAATCAATTCAAAAAATTAACAGGACAATAACATAAACAAATTGTTCCATTTTTATAACTAGTTTTTTTAACAATGGCACCAACATATTATAGCACAGTAAATAGCTCATAGAATGTAGCGTACAATTCGTACGTAAGCTTATAACAAAACCATTACGCCATGATAATAGTCAGTCTCTATACTATAATAGATGGACATAAATACACCCCTTGCAACTGACCAAATCGTGACGCCAAAGTTTGTCGTCTGCTTGCTAGCAAGGGGACCGATTTAACTATTTATTTCAATGTTCTTGTGCAAAAATGTGTGTCTGGTGAATACAAGTTTTTTTTAAATAGTGAAGTATTACATCCCACTTGACTGAAGACACATTTACATTAAAAGATATACAATTCAGTTTTTAAGGTAATATTGTACAACTAAGAATAACATATTTTATTTATTAAAATATGTGGCTAACGCCCATGTTGTTTATATTCTGCCAAGGCTACGATATATTTAAAATTGATATTAGCTTATATAATAGTTTCAGATTCAATATTATATTTAAACTTTGATAGCTAAAATGGAAAAAAGGTAGCTTCGTGTTATATTTTAGACAATTCTGGAGGCTACTTTGCACATACTACAAACGTGATAAATTGCTATGGTTTTAGTTTTACGCTCTGTAATGAAAACACTTGAAGTTCACTTTCATGACAGTCACATTTTTTTCCACACCCACTGTCCTTCACACTTGCGTGTATATCCCGGTGTAGCCAATCACTTGACAACACATTTCCTCACATTCATAACACTCCCTCCTTAGTTTAAACACCCCCCATCACCACCTGATACTTGACATTACTTTAATTTAATTCGTTGAAGGGGGAAAATGAACACGTTCACAAAATATCTTCTCTTCAGAGGTTGAGCCTTGCAGGTTGCTTAATTACGCGGCCCCTCCTAGTAGAGGTCAATCGAGCTGGCGTGCCTCTTGAGGCTGACTCTTCGTTGATGGGCTGCCTTATCTCCTGGGGTAGGTCCAAAGGCTTACTTTTGGGTGATATTCTTTCATGAGAAGGGCTGGTTCTCTTCTCTTGAGTGGGTGACGCAAACTGACTCCTGGGCGAAGTGGGCGGCGCTGATAGCGATGGGGGTTCAGATGGCTCAACTGCTATTGACCTCCTAGATGGTCTCGGATTTGAGCTTGGAGTCTGGCTACTATTTTTATTCATATTTTGTCTACTGAGTTCCTCCCCCACTGGCCTTATCTGATTCACATGGCGGAAACAGGTGCTATCCCCTTGTTTTATTAAATAATGTAAATCACCCTTTTTTTCTTTGATAATTCCCAAAAGCCATTTTTTTTTTCAGGATTTTTGTAGGAACGGAAAGCGACGTTTAATCCTTCCTCGAAAATTCTTGGAACATCCACCGGATCCTCGGAACACCACTGAAGGGCTAGGGGACTTAAAGGCTTTACTAAATTTATACGGCTCCTTAGCGTACGCCTCAAAAAGAGAGATGCAGGAGATACTCCAGTGATGGAGTGGGGAGTCCTCCTATAGGCTATCAGGAATTGAGTTATAGCATTACTAATATTGCTTCCACTCAGTATGGCTGCTTTAAGAGAGGCTTTAAAAGTCTGCACTCCCCTTTCCGCTAAACCATTGGAAGCCGGATGATATGGTGCAATCAATTTTTGTTTGATTCCTAATTCGGAACAGAAGTTTGAGAATTCTGAGCTAGTAAATTGAGGGCCGTTATCTGAAACGATGACGTGGGGGAGACCAAAGTTTGTAAAAAAATTGTTCAGCAGTTTAATTGTTGTTGTAGAAGTTATATTTTTTACAGGGTGAACATCAACCCACCTGCTGAAAGCATCCACAATAATAAGAAAATACATGCCTTTGAGAGGGCCTGCATAATCTATATGGAGCCTTTCCATGGGTGATGAGGGGCATTGCCACTTGTGGTAGGATATCTTGGCTGGGTTGTTTTTCATCTGTTGGCAAGAAAAACAGTTTGAAATCATTTTCTCAATATCTGAATCAATTTTAGGCCACCACACATAACTTCGTGCCAATGCTTTGCTCTTAACCACTCCCATGTGTCCCTCGTGTAGTTCATCTAATACTCTGGATCTTAGGCATGTGGGTATGTACACCCGCTGGCCCCAGAAAAGACAATCATGGAACAAGGAATATTCGTGCTGTGGATGTCCCCAACTATTCATGCGTTTTAAGGTAACCCCCGATTTTAGTGCTTGGATGAGTTCCGCAGTTTCTTTTTCCTTATTCAAGCTTCTAATTATTTCCTTTGCGGTGACTGGTAGTACATTGATTTGGCCTAAACTAAAAACTTCTAAATCCCTGTCAAAATCCTCTGCTTGGCTTTGCAAAGGTAGACGTGACAAACAGTCTGCATTCCCATGCTCCGCACCCGGACGATATTGAATGTCATAATTGAATGCTTGAAGAAATATAGCATACCTCTGGAGTCTTAGAGCAGACAGAACCGGAAGACCCTTGGATGATCCGAAGATGGATAGTAACGGACGATGGTCCGTTATTAAGATGAACCGATGGCCAAAAAGATAGGCAAAAAACTTTTTTACGCCAAATATAATGGCACACGCTTCTTTTTCTACTTGACTCCACTTTTGCTCCCCCAGGCTCAAGGTCCGACTAGCAAATGCGATTGGCCTTTCAGTGCCATCACTCATGCGATGGGACAATATTGCCCCTAAACCGTAAGGGCTGGCATCAGTAGAGAGGACAATTTTTTTCTTCGGGTCGAAGTGGGTAAGTACCCTGTCAGATGCTATTGTTTCCTTAATTTGTTCAAAAGATTTGACACATGCTTCATTGAAATTAAAATCCACTCCTGATTTTAAAAGATTGTAAAGGGGATGGGCTAAAGTACTGAGGTCTGGTACAAATTTACCATAGAAATTGACTGCCCCCAAAAACGATTTTAATTCTGTTACTGAAGTTGGTGGCTTTATTTTCAAAATTGCTTCCACCTTTTCAGGACATTTGTGGATACCCTCCTTGCTTATGATAAATCCACAGTACTTAATGGAGGGTTTTAGGAAGGTACACTTGTCCACATTAACCCTGATGTTATAATCTTCCAGCCTCTGAAACACCGATTCGAGCAACTGATAATGTTGAGCTTCGGTTTCGGAGCTAACACAGATATCATCATAAAAAACTTGAACTCCTTTAATATCTTTCAGAATCCCCTCAATTGTTCTCTGCCATATGCCAGGAGCAGTAGTAATGCCAAATGGAAGTCTATTATACTGATAGAGCTCCTTTATAGTGTTAATTGTTAAGTACTTTCGATCAGACACCTTAACTTCAATATGATTGAAAGCCTGGCTAATATCAAGTTTTGAATAAAATGAACAATTTCCTATATTTGTAAGAATACCTTCGATATTCGGAATGGGGTAGTCCTCGATAATGAGTTGAGGGTTGATGATTGTCTTAAAATCACCGCAAATCCTGATTGTACCTTCGCAATTCATTGCAGGAACCACCGGAGTAGCGTAGTCCGCATGGGTAACTTTGGATAAAATACCTTCTTCTTCCAAGCGATCCAATTCTGCTTCCATCTTAGGAACAAGAGAGTAGGCCACATTACGATGTATCCTGTACACTGGAACAGAGTCGGGTTTAAGTCGGATCTGAGCCACCACTCCTTTGACTTTACCTACTCCTTTTCTTAAAACATTCTCAAATTTTACTAAGATATCCTGTAGATTTTAATTTTTGTTGGAAGTTCTTGAAGGTTTATCGATCGCGTTTACAGTTCCTAAAAGTTCTGTCAAATTTAACTTAAGGGTTCGTAACCACTCAAGACCTACTATGGTGGCGAAATCCTCCTCTGCTGAGTATAAATCCAATTTGTTTCCATTGACTAGGACATTAGCTTTACCCAACATGGGTATGTGTGCACCGGTATAGGTACTCAATTTTACTGTAGTGGGTAAAATTTCTTTATTTGGAAACTTACTTCTAAAGATAGCTTCATTGATTAATGTTACATGTGCACCGGTATCAACTTGGAACGCCATATTTACCCCATCTACTGTTAGCTGTAACATGATTTTATTAGGCTTCACTGAATTTTTAATATGAAAAATATCAGAAAACACGCCAGAAGTTTCATTTAAATTGATACTTTCTCCATCAGATGTTTGATCCTTTGAGCATACCTGGTATAAATCCCTATTTCTGTTAGAGTAACTCCATTTTTTATCTGGCTAAGTACTTTTTGTGTCACAGGTAGCCTTATTCTCACATGCAGGACTTATATGGCCTTTGACCCCGCAAATATGGCAAGAAGCGTTTCGATACCAACAGTTACTAGAATCGTGGTTTGTAAGGTTACAATGTATGCAACGTATCTTTCCTTTAGTTGATTTATATTATCTTTGTTTCTGAACTTTCTTTTGAACTACATTGACATTTGTGGTACAAATATCATCTTGTGGGACCGAAAGACGTAAACTAGAGTAAGAACTAGCATACTCAACAACAGACCCAAAATTAACTGTGGGCAGCTCCATTAGTTTCAATTTCAGATCTTGAGAACGCAATCCGTGCACAAATTGAGTACAAAGGGCGTCATAGAACCAATAATTTGGTAATTTACAATAACGCGTAAGTTTTTTTAATTCAGCTGCGAAATCAGCTGGTAATTCCCCTTCATTTTGCACCCTGTTTTGAAACTTAACCCTTTCTGCCAGTGCATTCAGTTCTATCTAAAAAAAATGTAGTAAAAATGTTTAAAAATTGTTCCAATATTTTAGACTCTGGTTCGGTTGGCTCACACAGATCACATAACCTTTCGTAAAAATGTTCGCCAATGGCGTCTAATAAATATAAAGTCTACTTATTTTCCTGTACATTGTAAATCCTAGGCTTATTTTTTAATCTTTTTAAGTAAACTTTCCAGTTGGACTTAAACGGATCACAAGGTTCAATATTAAACTTGGGAATTGATTCAGTAACATGAACGGAAGCCCCTTCCTCCCTATCCACCATTAAGGGGAATTTAGTTCGCCAGGAAAATATCCAGACGAAAAACAAAATGTACGCGGATTCTTTTTACACCTCTTCGCCACTGTTATATTCTAGACAATTCTGGAGGCTACTTTGCACATACTACAAACGTGATAAATTGCTATAGTTTTAGTTTTACGTTCTATAATGAAAACACTTGGAGTTCACTTTCAGGACTGTCACATTTTTGTCCACACCCACTGTCCTTCACACTAGCGTGTATATCCTAGTGTAGCCAATCACTCGACAACACATTTCCTCACATTCATAACACTTTGAACTTAACTACATTCGTTTGAATGACAAACTTTGTGTAGTAGTTTTACATTCAAATAATCATTTAGGTCATAGGATTGTATGAAGTGAAGTATTTGTGGAAATGGCAACATAGTCATATTTAAACTCTAGTGGCAGCACTGTAATGTATCATACACTTCCGGTCAGTCATCGTTCATGTAAGCACGTGGTCGTCTAGTTAGCAATATATTATTCTAATTAAAATACCCAAACAATATTTAAACCAGACACTATAGTAATTCATTTAATCCCACGAACCTCTCTAATAATAACTGTAACAGGTAATGGGCCCAGATAGCACGGATTGAATGAATAAAAATGGATTCGGTAAACTCTTTTGTGTAACACGGCATGGTGATCGTATATCGGCGGATAGTGTGGTAGTGTCTTTATATTTTAAAAGCTTGCAACAAGTTTGGATAAAATGTATTTAAACTCGAGTGTGAAGCTAGACTGCAGCTCATATTGGAAAGTCTGGAAATTCCAATTAAAGTTATACTACACGCAATGGGGTTATACGGTGTAGTCGACGGGAGTGAACAAAAACCGTTTAAAACAGCTAAAAATTACACCGACTGGATCTCGAAGGATGGGAAGGCTCAAGGAATTATCGTGACACATATGAACGAAAAAGTTATTGTGCACGTAATCAACACATCAGCCGCGGAAATGTGGATAAAACCGATGGCGGTGTATGAGAGAAAGTCTTAAGGGGCCCTTAGACGATCAATAATATTGTCAATATATGTTGACAATAAAATTGAAGCTCCCGTTGTAAACAATATCCCGTCCTAATTCATGTGTTCATGAAGGTGGCGGGATATTACAATTCGTTTACCTGTGTTGCATCCACTGATGGCAGCTTGAAATAACTAGTGAAATCCATCCTCTCTATAAACCTCTATAGTTTTGCAACCTCTATGTTTTTTTGTTTGTTTTGATTACCATGCCAACCATTGTTAGAATAAGAAAGAAGGACTCTAAGAAAGTGGCGCGCTGGTTTTGATACATGAAATAAATGTGAGTGTAAATACAAAGGATTGAATTTGGGGTATGAAGTTTTCTGCTCCATCAGCGAGCACTGGTTGGAGTCGAGGACTGGACCTCATTTTTCTCTCAAACGGGGAAGATTCATGAGATGAATGAGCGGCTTTGTTCATTTTGAAGATCTAGAAGCGTGAGTGCTACAGCCGTGGTCAGAGAATGGTATGCAACTTGTTTTGGCGTCATCACCTCAAGTACTACAGGGAAACGAGTGAGGTGTGTTATTATTATTGACAGTTCATGACCACTAATTCGTGGTTACCACCAATTAATATATGTTATTTACTTAAAAGCTCTTATGCCACAATGTTTCACGGCTTATATTTATAAATTATTCTGGTACCGGATAGGTAGGACTTTCTTTTAAAATTACAATTGCCACAATTAATATATATATATATATATACTCTTTGAATATTTGAGTCTTAGATATTTAAAATTTCACTATACTTACCACATGACTTTTTTTCTTTACTTCTATTTTTCTTCAAAAAAATAAAATAAAAATAAAATAACAACAAAAAATTTAAGTAATACATTTTTTCTTTGGTTTTTTTATTTGACAAACTTTCATTTATTTATTTTTTTGTTACATTTATATTCCACCCTTCTGGTGAAATTGTTGGTCCTTTTTCAAGATCATAATTAGAGTCATTTAATTTGTGAGTATCACTCAACTCACTGGCGCCCACCTTTTTATTTCACTAGTATTTAGAACTTCGTGACGAGCTACAGGATTACCATGGATACATATCAGAGGGTAAGTTTATCTGGTAATTATGTCTATCGCTACTGGGCCACATTAAAGCCACCAAAAATATCCTTCCTTGCTACATCACCGCGGATACCTTGAGAGATTAGAGTCTCAGTTTTTTTTCAGGTGCTCTACCGGCTGAGTTGTTCATTAAGTACAACGTGGGAGCGAGGTTATTAATACCCCCCTATAACGTTACACCGTCAATACACTTCAATAATCTCGTCAATCTAGCTATCAATACGGTGACTACGCACTGTTGTTTTGAAAAACAGTTGTGTACTCTATTTTGTGACGAGGTGAAGATTGTCACGTGTTTATTTCTGAAATTAGGTGTTTATTTTTGAAAGCAATGGTTTCCAATACAGATGCAGCGTTTCTTGCCTTGACTTTGGCAGTGTGTAAAATTAAAAAAACAAAGAAGAAAATAAGTAGACGCTAGTCAAAAGAATGGTACAAGTTGAGAAGTCGTTTTACTCACGAACATTTGCTGAACTTTCTGCTAGTCGCAGAACCAGAGGATTACAAAAATTTCCTCCAAATGGATGAAACGGGCCTTGATAATCTATTGGAGCTAAAATTGAAAAACAAGATACGGTGATGCGTGCAGTGATCTCAGCAAGTCAAAGACTTTGCATTACATTGAGACACCTAGCTTCTGGCATGGATTTGGAGGACTTGAAGTACATGTAAACTATTGCTTCCCAGACGTTGGAGCAAATCATTATGGAAACGTTCGAGGCTATAATTGAGGCCTTGAAAAAGAAAATTCAGGTAAGCATTTTGTGTATTATTAAATTGTTATTTTTTTATAACATCATTAAGAACAGTACAAAAGTAGGTATGCACTCAAAATGAAGTAAATGTTGTTAAGTATTCTGTTGCAGTTGTTCCGTCTTGGGGGTCAAGACTGATGGAGGAATGTTCTGGTAGTCCTATACTGAAAAAATGATTTGAATTCTTAACTTGAGATACGTGATTTTGAGGTACTGGTACTAAGTACGTAAGAGAAGTACTAGGTAGGTCTTGTACTGCAGAAGGGCTGATGGCAGGTGATGGGGTGGTTGAATCATAGCTTGCAGTGGAATAGGGAGACCTGATCGTAGGTGAAACGGAAGGTAAAGGTGGAAACACATGTCGCATGGAAGGTAGGAAATGCACTCCGTGTCTTGTTGAATTTCCCAGTTCTGCTTCAAACAAGGTGTCATTTATTATTTTTTCGGTGAATCGTCTATGGTCTTGAGGCAATCTGTTCAACTTTAAAGCCCATCCTTTAGCTACTCGTTTTATTCAGTTTCGGCCTTTTTGAAATATGCTGCAGCTAAACTGACACGTTGTTCTGTTGAGTCCTTGCGAGTAGATGATAACAACAATACATTTTTTTAATACAAAAATTATAAAAACTACTCGGTGGAAAATTTTGATATTTTTTGTTTTAGGTACCCAAAACTGCATATGGTTGAAAGAAGCTAGCCGAGTAGTTTCAAGAACAATGAAATTTCCCAACTCTGTGGGTAGTGTTGATGGTACACACATACTGATAGAAAAACCCATACACTCTAGTTCTTACTACTACAACTATAAAGGAACTTTCATTATTGTACTCATGGATATTGTCAACGCGAATGATCAATTCTTCATGATTGATGTTGGTATCAAGGGACGAGTATCAGATGGGGGAGTTATGAAGAACACGATATTTTGGCAAAACTTTCTGAAAACCAACTAAACGTTCCTAATCCGAGTGAATTACCAGATACTGAAAACACGTTCCCGTACGTGTTCATAGGAGATGAAGCATTTCAACTACATTCGAATTTTAGAAACCCTATAACCGAGCTAATCTCACGAATTTTTAGCTATAGGTTGTCCCCAACACGAAGGATTGTCGAAAACACTTTTGGGATTTTGACATCTAGATTCAAAGTATTCCAAAAATACATTTAATTTAAATCTAAAAATGCTTGGAAAATAGTGATGTAGTGTTGTCATTCACACAACTACTTGCCAAAAAAGAACAATGGATACTATATGCAACGTGATGGCGTTGACTACGGAAGCACTATTACTGGCACTATCGAAGAAGGTTCATGGAGACAGGGAACACAACATAGTTTGCAACTTCAAAGGGGCAGAGGCAACTCAAGTATGGAAGCAAAGAAAACAAGGTATATTTCATCGAGTATTTCAACTCCTCTTCTGGGTCAGTTTCGTTAAGAAAAATAAAGGACCATATATTTAAATGTGTTGGTTCACACAGAAAGTTAAGATAAGATATGCCCTGCTATGCTGCACTGTGTTTTTTTTTTCCTATTTCTGGGCGGGAAATATTTTAATCTCCCATCTTGAGCCATCTTACGTTGCACATGCGCTTAACATAGCTTGGGCTTTGTTTTGAATAGATGTAGTGCTAAAAAGTGTTGAAGTTTTGTTTTCAGTTTGTTTCGTGTGTATTTAAGTAATATTCTATTTAGGTTTAATATTTAATAAATGTTTTTATGTTAAACAATAACATAATGTAGCACACGCCTTAGAATGGCCCTGGTTCATAATAAATTACAGTTGTACCCAAGAACTTAATCTCACAATGCATTTATAAATGTGTAGTGAGCGATTGTGATAAACAAAATTTATACAAACTTTTGTTTAGTATATGAAATAAAACGATTAGTGGTACAATGTTGAATACTTATAGGTAATTTTGGAATATGTGTGATAATATAGATTAAATACTAAAATGCAAGATACATGCAAGGCCGTAGCCAGCCAATAATGTCAGGGTGTGTTGGTGGGCGCAACCCCCNCCCCCAATTACTGGAAGCTAGAAAAAAATTCTAAATGTTAAACAGTTCTAGAAGCTCTCTGAAGTGTTTTTTTATGGTAAAATAACCCCCAAAATATTAAAGGCTAGGAAAGTTCCTAAATATGTAACACCTCTAGAAACTCTCTGAAGTGCTTTATATGGTAACAAAGCCCCCTAATTTGTATTTGTATCTTAATTTTTATATTGTTTCAACCATAAATAAAGCCATATATATTTTTTTCATAAAATTTCGTGGGGGGTTTAACTCCCGTCTCCCTATTACGGCCTTGGATACATGTAATCAGGTAATTGATCGTAGAAAGTTTGTTATAATTTTTACACATAATTCTACTCAATAATTTAAAGTGTAATAGTTATTGAGTTAATGCAAGTAGTCTAATAAATATCTTCAGAAATCAAATGTATTATTTTGTAATTCAATTATATAGGACTACAATATTAGAATATACTCCTGTCCAAGAATTTTTGGCAATCTTTGTATTTATCTTTTTGGAAAGATCATAAATATTTTGAAATAAAAGATTTAATTATTACTTTTTAGTAAATCAGTATTTTACTAACTCCTTGATAATGACTTAGTTAATCCTTAATCATATCTTCAAATAAATCTTACCTCTGTCAAAGCTCGTTACTTTTTTTAAATTACTATCTATCTATATTCTGTGGATTTTAGTAGCCCTAATATAGTTTGAAATATTTTATTACGTTTTGTTGGTTAAAACGCTTCCAAGTTCCAATATTATAAATATTTATAATTCATAGTGGCGCGATTTGGGTTTTAGTTTTTACTAGTTGATTGTATTTGTCAAGCTAAGCAATTGTATTTTATTTAAGAATATTTTTATTCTTTATGTCACGTGGAATACCTTTAAAAAATGAATCCTGAAATTTCAGTTAATCCAACTCATATAATCAATATAGCAGACGAAGTTATCAAAGTGGAGTTTTCGCCATTTGAATGGTCTCAAAATTTGCTTTGCATTGCATTACCGAATAAAATAATTGTGGCCTCGATTAGATTCCCTGTAAGTATACAATTGACCTTAGTTTGGTTAAAATGGGGCTGATTTAGATTTTATTAATTCAAACCTTTTAAATGTTTAAATTTATCAGACCCCCCCTCCATCTAAGAGGTTGCTGGTGTTTGAAATAAGGTAATGAGTATAATAACTTTGTGGTGCATTTAAACATATTTAAGTTAATATATAAAAACCTTAAATAATGTAATACACATGACAGTGAGGTTAGGTTTTTTTTTACAAACTCTAGCAAACAAAAACGATAGGTTTGTTCTAAATAATGTAAGGTTATTGTAGGTACTGTATATAAGATATTACATAGGCTATGCCTATAGCTACGAGCCTACTTTCGGCCAGGCTAGGTTTTATTTAACATGATAAAAACTTCCCTTTAAATAAAACTATGCCCGATTTATAGCTATATTTAACTGTGTTAAAAAGAATGAAACCACATATTAATAGGGCTAGTTTAGTTTGTGACGGCCACAAGGTGGCTAGTGTTTAAATCTTATTCAAGGAATTTGAGTGGAGAATTATTGTCCCAAGTTTCATTTGGGGCTCAGGGGTCTTCAAGAATTGGAGTGGAAAATGTGTGAGCAGTTTAAGACAGGTTCAAGTGTCCCCAATAGTTATATCAGTTTCCAGGCATATTCTAAGGCCTCTATTGTTTGCTTTTTATTGATTATAATTATGTTTAATTTCCTCTCACCACCAAATCAAATTCAAGGCTTCAGTTTCATCTTGCTGGTTCATAGATGGATAAGAGGTTTGAGATTTGGTTTTCAGGTGGTTTTTCCTTAAGTATTCTTCTTTCTCTTCACATATATGAGTAGGTAGATTTATTCTGAATTCTAACTTCTTCATCCATATTCTATGATTATAGGCATAGTTATGTGACTAGGTAGCCATCTATGGCACAAATTTGTTCTTCTTCAACTTGTCGAAAGTACTACTAATGATTATGAGAAGCCTCAAGAATTGATTGCCCACTATTGTTGTTCTTATATTCCATTATAATACATATTATTTATTTCTCTTCAGGTAGGCCTATAGCTTGTGTGATGTAGCCTACAGGGAATGTATCAATATACTAGGAACTCTCACAAGTAAGCTTTCCCCCCTCAACAACTCTGATTCGTCTATTATATTTTAACCTCCAGGAGGACGACGAAGAGTTAGATGATGACCCTGAGTACCTAGAACTGGAGAAGTTCTCCCAGAAACACCGGACTCTTGCACTAGCCTGGAGTCCAGAGACTTCCCTCAATGTGTTCCCCAAGACTGTTGCCTTCTGCAGCGCGGCTTCTGACCACAAGCTGCGTCTTTATAACAGTGATCTGGCAGCCAACAGCACTCTGCAGGTCTGTGACGAACAACAATCCTTTATACCGGCCTCTAGCTCCTCTGCCCAGCCTCTCTAGCTACCTGGCTGACCATCTCTGTTTATTCAGGAGCTGAGAGGACACACAGACTACATCAATGCAGTGGCCTATGATCCCTATGGGGAATATGTGGTGTCGACCAGTGATGATCATACTTGTAGGGTGTGGAGTCTGAAGGAACTTCCTGGTCAGTGTATCACCAACATCCGGCTCTTGTCACCAGGTACATGCTCCGTCAATACTATTCCTTGTCAAAGTATAACCAGCATATAGCTATTGTCACCAGGTACATGCACTACTGTCAATACTATTGCTGGTCACTGTATAACCAGCATATGGCTTTTGTCACTAGATAAATGTTCTACTGTCAATACTATTCCTTGTCAATGTATAACCATCATATGGCTATTGTCACTAGATAAATGTTCTACTGTCAATACTATTCCTTGTCAATGTATAACCATCATATGGCTATTGTCACCAGGTACATGCACTACTGTCAATACTATTCCTGGTCAGTGTATTACGAACATCTGGCTATTGTCACTAGGTACATGATCTACTGTCAATACTCTTCCTGGTCACTGTATAACTAACATCTGGCTATTGTCACTAGGTACATGCTATACTGTCAATACTATTCCTGGTCAGTGTATTACGAACATCTGGCTATTGTCGCTCTAGTATAAATGTATATTCGTATATATTATGGAAGGGCATGAATTTCATAAGCAACACTTGTTATAGTCACAGAAAACCTCAATAAAAATTCAAGCCAGTTTCACCACAAATAGGCCCCAAGCCTGTTTATAGTTAGCTTGTTCAACACAAAGATTATTATTGAGTTAAATCTGACAGGGGCTGTATTGAATAGTCCAAGGCTCCCAGGTTGGACCCTTGAGTTTTAGACTTGATGCAGTTTTGATGATTTTACACTTCTCGCGCTGTTCATAGCGAAGACTGCATCAAACTATTCAAATGGCAACAACCGTATTTAAAATGGCGGAAAACGGAAGTCAGTGCTCTAGCAGACGAAACAATAATACTTAAACAATTGCCATTCAAATACTTCAACCGACATCATGAAAACAGTGCATGGATGGTAGCCTTCCGTATCCATGGTTACCAAGACCTCTAGACGACTGCATAGGTATCATTTGCGACTATTCGAACAGATCTACACTTGATCACATGATTGCCAATGCAGCTATCAAGGGCACGAGCTAAGGTGACGCCACATAAGTAAACTATTTTGATATAGCCAGGGTTTTCCTATTCACCTGGCTTTTGATTTTAATGGTGACCTTCGTCATTTGTTATATAATAAATAGTAGGCCTACATAAGAAGTCATTTGTTTATACATTTTATACATCAGGCTAATCTTTTCAACACAATTTGAGACCCACTCTTACAAAGTGGTAATTACCTTATTTAATCTCATATTTTAGATTTATTTTTATCATTTTTAGATCTCTTTTATCACTCATTTTTATTACAAATGTTTTCACCTGGTATTCTGATGGAATATTGGATTTATTTTTATCTCTGTGGAGATTTTACTAGGTTTTTAATAAAAACAAATTATAAAGCGCTGATAACCTCACTGAGTCAACACACATTTAAAAACTAAAGCATTGCTTTGGTGGTTACATGCAGTTATACAGGGATGTGTTAACTTACTTACAAGAGGGCCAAACTAAAAAATATATATAAAAAAAGGGGCAAGCCAAAGATTTGTATTCATTAGTTTTTTTTTCAAATTCAATTTTGATAGAATCATAAACACACATAATATACTGATATGAATAAGTTTAAATACGAGGGTCATCCAGAAAGTAAGGCTACAACATTTATTTAGGATCGAAAAATGCTTGTATTTAATTGAAATTCACAGGATACTTCACAAATATATCAAACTATTTTTCAACGTAATCGCTGTTGAGATAGACCCATTCCTGTAGTCGGGGCACCAGCTTATGTATGCCAGTGTTATAATTAGACCTCCGCCACTAGCTCTTTCAGACACTTCTTCACAGCTTCCTCAACCTCCTGATTGTTGGAAAAACGTTTCCCACCCAAAAACTCTTTTATTTTAGTGAAAAGGTGATAGTCTGAAGGTGCCAAGTTGTGAAAATAAGGGGGGTGGGTGACAATATCCCTTCCAAACGATGTCAGCAACTCCTGTGAAACTCGCACGGTTTGGGGCCTGGCGTTGTCATGCAGGAGGCTGACTCCCCGGGTCAGCATTTCCCTTTTGTGGTTCTGAATGGCTCTTCTGAGTTTTTTTGGGTATTGCAGTAAGCCTCTGCATTAATGGTAGTACCGTTAGGCATAAAATACACCAAAAGGACCACCTTACGGTCCCAAAAGACAGATGCCATGTCTTTTCCGGCTAAATGGGTTGTCTTGAACTTTTTGGTAGCTGGGAAAGATGAATGACGCCACTGAAGTGATTGTCTCTTGGATTCTGGGGTTTAGTGACACACCCAAGTCTCATCCTCTGTCAAGATAGAGTCCAGAAAAGTTTATCCCTCCTGTGCAAAACAATCCTAAAATTCACGCGCGGCGATCATGCTATTTTGATGGTGCTTCGGTGTGAGCATTCTGGGCACCCATCCCGCACACAACTTCCTGTTACCAAGTTTTTCCGACACAATACCACCAAGGAGACTTCGAGAAATGTCAGGAAATTTTTTGTGAAGGTCATCAAGCGTCACACGGCAGTCATTTCTCACTGGTTCTTCAATTTTTTGCACAAGTTTGTCAGAAATCACTGATGGTCTCCCACTGCTTGCCTCGTCGTGAATATCAGTACGGGCGTCTCTGAACAACCTAACCTACTTCGTTACATGTTTTCGACTCATCACATCACTACCATAAACTTCTCTGAGCTCCCAATGGATATTCGTGGCGGTATTGTTCTGCAAAGTCAAAAAACGAATGACCGCGCGAATCTCGCACGGACGGAAGGTTGCGGGAGCGCGCGATGACCTCTCCATTGGAAGAATTTACTGTGATTGAACAAAATGGCCGACAAACACACTGGACCAAACAAACTGACCGTTAGGATCCCCCTACACGCCAGGTGCGCCAACGTTGAAACACAAAATTTCCTCCGGCCTCAGGAGCCCTTGTAACCTTAATTTTGGCATGACCCTCGTATATTGAGAATGTATAACAATTATACCTTAGTGGAGTATATTTTTTAGTTCGCTCAGAATATTTAGATGATGGGGTGTGAGATGGGTGAAACTTTAAGGTGATTTTCAAAAAAAAAAAAGACAGATGCTCATTAGTAATTCACTTTTTCTAAGTTTCATGGTTCAAAACACATGTTCGAATGAATATGAGGGTACAAACAATGCCATGTATTTTTCGAAATAATTTTCCAAGTTTGTAAATTTTGATTTTGGCATGGTTTTATAAAAAATACAGTTTTATTGTGTTTAAAAAGCTGGCTTCACAACGCGACCCATTTAAATGATTTATCCTGTGGACTAGATTGAACACACAAGAATTTTTCCATTCCTGCACTGGCACATCATTCTTGTGCTAGGTTGGATTGGATTGCTAGTGACAATGAGATGTACATCTAACCAAGATTCAAACCCTAATCTTCTTTATGACTACCCATTCAAATTGCAATACGAGTAAAACATCTTAGAGCTGAACAATAACTAACCTATGGATGGGGTTAACATTATAGATAACCCGCTTCATTGGCGGCGTGGTCTAATAAGCTACTCTCTTACTGGACTACGACTGCCGAAGACAGGGAGATTGGAGCTAGATCCCGGTCAGGTGTACTGAGGGTGGTTTTCCCTAAATGATTATTCCTTCTCCTTCTATTTAAATGCAGGTGGTTTATCTCTAAATTAAGCCTTCCTAATCTCTAACTCATTAGTGTAACTAGTACATAGGCGTATTAGCCAAATAGGTACTAAGACGGTGTGCTAAAAAAATATTATATTTAGGTAATTTTTACTAAATCATCATCAACCTTAAGACTATCTCTATTAGGGACTGTGTTGCGATGGCCCTTTTCTACAAGCAAGTATATAAGAGAGGAGATCATTGTGACAATACTCTGTGTTGGCCATACATTTCTGACCCATGGATATTTATTAAGAGGGGATACATCTCCAGTGGTGTGTGTTTTGTGATGCTCTCCTTAGTGTGTAGCACTTTTTGGTGGTGTGTCGCAAGTATGCCCCAATTCGCCTGGCTCTTGATTGGAATGGTGACCATTTGGATAATATCTCATATTGAGATTTGTTTAATCTATTTTAGTATATTTTAATGTTTGTGTTGTTCATTTATTCTAGTGCATGCACTTGCTGTTTTGGTAAAGGTTTTATCTCTATTTTGTTTCCCCTATGGATTTTTACTATACTTTTAAGTATATAACCCGAATGGGTAGTAAGACACGGTGCTAAATTTAAAAAATACTACATTTCTAATCAGAGATGGGGTCGAATCCAATATTTTACGAACCTAAATCTTGAATT
Organism: Timema poppense; assembly: GCA_902141375.1. Lineage (NCBI taxonomy): Eukaryota > Metazoa > Arthropoda > Insecta > Phasmatodea > Timematidae > Timema > Timema poppense. The sequence goes on along the minus strand of CABFOV010001701.1, from coordinate 19,927 downwards.
TGAGTCTCTAATTTACCTTCACATCCCAAAGTTCGAATCCAAATCTTGGAAAAAATTATGAACATAAATGGAAATATAAATATAATAGAATAATATAAAATACAAATAGTAACTAAATGTTAGCACTCTTATAATCCATTCATACATTCAGTTGTGTTAAATTACTGGTCTGGGGCTGAGTTAAGTTCATCTTAGAATTATAAATGGTTTTGAACCACTAGTAGGCAGTATTAAGGCCAATTCACACAGAACGCTAAGCTACGCTGTGCAGTACTGTACTGTTCTGTGTTAAGGCTTTGTCAGTTTGGTTTCACACTCATTGCTTAGCTAAGCCGTGGTCCTTCTTTCCCCTCCTGAATTGTGTTGTTTCTTTTTGGTCTGCTCCAGTGAAGTTTAGTTATGATGGCGTTCTACAAAATGTCTTGTTTGAGTTCAGATGATGGTACTGAGGAAATAGTTTTGTAAAATGAAGAAAATATTGGTGGGGGCGGATTGACTTGTTAAATTAAAGCTTCCATTTTAACATAAAAACATTTATTAAATATTAAATCGAAATATACTCTATAAGGAAAACCTCTTTTCGCTTTATGAGGCAATTGTATTATATTTGGAAGAAGGTACAGGAAAGGTGAAAAGTGTGAACTGTGTTCTTCTTTTCATTGTAAAGGCCATATTGTGTTTGTCCCCCTTTTATATGTTTCTATCCACCTTTCCTGTACCTTCTTCCAAATATAATAAATCTAAATAGAATATTACTTAAGTACACATGAAACAAACTGAGAACAAAACTTCAACACTTCTTAGCATTACATCTTTTCAAAACAAAGCCCAAGCTGTGTTATGCGCATGTGCAATGTAAGATGGCTCAAGATGGGAGATTAAAATTTCCCGCCCAGAAATTGGAAAAAAAAAACAGTGCAGCATATCAGGACATATCTTAGCTTAACTTTCTGTGTGAACCAACACATTTAAATATATGGTCCGCTATTTTTATAAACAGTTGACAAAGCAAATCTTAGCTTAGCTTAGCTTACTGTGTGTACCGGCCTTTAGAGCTCTAAAACAAATTGAAATTGAAAAAGATTTCTTAGGATTTGAGTTCCAAATCTGAAATTTTCTCGAATCCTCAAATCTTGAATATCCTTAAAGATTAAGGTCCTATCCCTGTTTAATTTCTGTAAATGATGATAGTGACATTATTGTATTGACAAGCTGTAAAACTTTAACAACAATAATAACTATTATCTGCTCCTTTGTTCTCTGTGTTCCCAGGTATGTCCGTTGCCTGCCACCAGTCTGAAGAAGGAAAGCTCCTGGTAGGAGAAAAATGTGGGGTACTTAGTCTGTTCAACCTCGTTAGTGGACAGGCCATCCTCTCATTTGACAGTAATCGCTCACCCCTCTTGTCAGCAGACTGGTCCTCCAATACAAGCCTTTATGCAGTTGCTGTCGTCGCTGGAGAAATTGTCATCTGGGATACCACAAATCCCAGGTGTGTAACACCCTGGTGTTCATTAAATTCAAAGATTTCCAGAGTTTTAATATCACTTGAAATTACTTTGATTCCCTTCTCATCCAAATTATTTAAATATAATATTGTTCAAATNTTTTTTTTTTTTTTTTTTTTTCAAATGATCTAGAATCCAAATCTTTGGAAAGTGTAACCCAAACTCTAAAGTTAGAGGGGTTCAAATACATATACAAACAAAATTAAATGTTAAATAAAAAAAAGGGAGATTCGTTTAATAGAAGTGCGCAGTGTGAATAACTTCTTTTTTGTGTTAAACAAATGCTGGGTACACAACAGCGCACGCAACTCACTCCTAGAAGCGGAAAATAATACGGTCCACCTTCACTAAATACCTAATATTACATGAAGAGGACGACGACTTTGTAAAAGGGAGTTTGGATAATAAACATTACTAAACCTAGGGGATGACCACCATAAATGATTTACCAAACTGTCCCTCCATCGCATGATTTTTGGTTTGATTTACAGCTGGATTTAAGTTTCTTCGTAAAACTTTTTGCCATATGCCACACATCAAATTCATGCTTAATGTTAGGAAATCTTGTCCTAATAAGTTTTTCCAATTCCTCAGTATCTGTCTGACAGGAAGAGAGAAACATTTCATTTTTTTCCTCCATTCACGTTAATATTTTCTCACACACTGTTTTTTGAGTTCACCTTCAATCACACCATCCCCTGCCACCCACACCTCTTGAGTTCTCTAGTGACTCCAGTAATTGTTCCTTCTGCTGGGCAAATGTAAATCTCACCACTGGCTGGACAAATCTTTTTATTATTGAATAGAATGTAGTCTCACTTAAAAAAAAACAATTTAAGCATTTAAGTCAATATTTTAAAAGTGTCAAAACCAATTCCACTCAAATAGAGTGCCGGCGTAAATGCGATTGTGCCTAAATGGTGATTTTTATGTTGTGATTGAAACTCTCATTCATTTATGGTTATTATGACAAACCGTAGAAATTTGTAGGCAGCTCCTGATTGTCTTCCTCTCAACACTTACCAATGGACAGTGGCATATTTGACAAAATCTAAATGATAATTGTAAGTTTTGCCAAAACAGAAGAAAAATTTCTGGAAGCAATATTCGATTATTAGTGGCCTCCTCTAACTCAGTACTACATTACTTCATTTTCATCATTTCTTTCACATCCATCAAGATTAAAGGATGAATCCATTTCTTTTACGTCCTCCCTATCTGATATGTCCCTATTCACTGATCTATATATTTCACTTCCGAGTTAACACTGAACTGGCACTTCAAATGTTGATTGTAAATCCGTGCCAGTATTTATGTTTGGCTCCGTAACATCCAAAGATATGGCATTAGAACTGGAATCGAATGTTTTGCTAGTAGTAGCACCGATGCTTTCACTTGCGATTTGTTTTCTTATGTAAGAGGAACTATGCTTTAGAGTTGCCGATACATCTTGACATTTTAAAAACGAGAGACACGCTTCAGATTTTAATTTTCTTTTATGTTTTTTATCTGGGGCAACAGTTTTTCTTTTAAAAGAGGATTCATCAAAATCTGACTCTCTAAAATGCTTAGAGCAAACAACACTAGATGCAGAGGGCACAAATTTCTTCCTGTTAATTATTTTCAACCATTGCTTATACCTTACTGGAAATTTATCCCAATTTGGGAAGTAATGGAATGATTTTTTTTTTCTACTGCTATGAATAACATCAAGAAAAACAACACTGTTTTGTCATGATACTTGTTTAGAAAAAAAACACTGATAGATGTAAAATAAAGGAATAAAATAAATAATGTCTTTCCAACCAAATAATTTAGAGTGCTTTTGACAATTAATTAAATCATCAGGATATTTGATTCATAAGTAAAATATAGGTAAAATCATTAACAATATAGAACGTATTTAAAACATTCAGCTAAGCAGTAGGCCTAAGCGTAAGGTTATTATTTTGTTTGTAAGGTGGTATTAATTTATTATCAATTTGACTAAAACTTACTTTATGGATAGCTCTGTGTGATAAAATTTAAAATAGCTGGTTTCACAGAAATAAACAAATGCAGCACGCACAAATAACACTAATACACCATCACATCTAAACACGTGAGAAACTTTTTCATGGCTATTCAAACAAATGTTACTAGGTGCTTAAGCTGCGCGACTGTTGTATGGTTTATGACATTACCAGCTACCAAACTGCACTCAGTATCTCAAAAACTAAACATCACACATCAAAACAAAAATGTGTGTCGGGGTGGGTTTTTTTTATCAAATATAATTTAATTTTAGGCCGAACTGCCCCTTTAACAATGAGAAAAGTGGAGTCTATTTGACAGAAACTAGCTATATTTAAATGTGGTAAGACACATGATAAATTAACTCTAGTTTTCATTTAAACTTGTATAAGCAAACTATTCTACTGAACAAAATTAAAATGATCCACATGAACAGTTGATTTTTTTAGTTTTATTAATAAATTATCTTTGAAATATTTAAACTTAATAAACCAAATGACTGGCATCAGCAAAACAGGTGATCAGTCCACCCTTAGAGGGAATGTGAAACCAATAAATATAAACCAGCCAAGATGGAGATTCAAACCAAGACTTTCTGGTCACCAACAAATCGGATAAGATCTGGGTGTCCATCATTGTAGGTTTTTGTTGCTATAGGACATAGAAATACCAATTTAATTTTAATATTGTTATAATTTAAATCCCTATCACGCTAACAATCAAATTAATGAAATTTAATGTTAAAAGTTTTCGCTAAAATTATTTTTGGCTAGACCACTGATAAATATCAGATTAAAAACAACTTGAAAAATAAAATAAAAAATAATTATCAAGTTGATTTTTTTTAAAAGCAAATTTCAAATATTCATCATAATTGAAAGATTTTACCTATCTCCCATTAGCCTGGACATTCCTGATATCTGGATCAAAAAGCTGTTGATCTCATTTTGCACAATTTGTGTAAAGTAGACAGTATTTTATTCCCGATGAGCTGATCTCTAGTTTTATTCTATTCTTATATGTATTCTAATTTTTAAAAACTTTTAAAAGATTTATTTATGCGGTAAAATTAAGAATTTATATTTAATAAACACATAGATACATTTCAAGTCTCACACACCTCTATAAATTAACTTGCTCTATATATGCCAAATATATCTGTAGTTCTTGGTTGTAATCTTAACAGCATGCTTCAGCATATAAGTTTTATTTTCATATTTAATTTGATAAAAAAAAACTTATTCTAATCAGATTTTATAAATTAACAATGCACATAAGTAAAATATTAAATTATCTATAAACTCATGTTGAAATCTATACTCCCATTCTTTAATGAGTGAAAATGTTACTAAAATTGAATATTAAACAATCCTGTTTATTTTATTTGAATTGCACTTTTTTTTTATAGTAGATAACACTATTCCAAACACCTCTTCTTAGTCAACTTTCCTGGCTTTACTATAAACAACTATTGAAAGTGGCCCAGAGAAAGTAATTAACAACCAATAAACTAGGGGTGGTCGGACAGCAAATATTTGTATCAGGTGGTCATTACAAAATTACACTTGAGCATGGGCAGATTCGAGCGGGCATTTCATTTTGCAAACAACTTTGTCACAGGCCTATTAAATTATTAAATTTCAAACTACAAGTTAAAATAGTCACAAAATGCAAAATGACAATTTCCTACTTAATGTTCATCTGATGTGTATGTTCCTCTTTATATCCTAACAAATCTGCTAGTAATAATAAATTAAAGAAATGCAAATAAAACTAATTTAAATTAAGTTTTCCCAAGCATAGGGCCAAAATATCTCAATGTGGAAATGTGAATTTGTAATGTTGTTGTCATTGACAGAGAAAATTAAAGTGTAGGAATCTTGATTTCGCTATGTTGTAGACTTGTAACTTGAGAAACATTATCATAGTTTTGTTGAAAGCAAACATAATAATGTACAAATTAACATTATTAATATTAGTTGAATTGAATTTTTTTTTTGAATTGGAGGTTAGTGCTAACATGGTATTATATACTTATCAAGTTCTTGAGATGCCCGATCAAAATAAGGACATAAAAAATACTCGGCCGACATTCTGGGATATTTTTTAGATGCCTGATTTATTGCCCACATTTTGGGTGCCTGATTTATTGCCCACATTTTGGGTGCCTGACCACCCCTACAATATACCAACAGATTTGAGTGTAGTTGTGATGTCTGTCTCTCAGTCACCCGTTGGAAACCTGTTCCGCACACGTGGAAGGAAGTGAGTGTGTCAGGTTCTCTCCATTGAACCACTCCTACATAGCAACTATAGGCCAACCTAAACATCAGCTCAAGATAACGCACCTTGCGAGTCCACACCCGATACTTGTGACCAACCTTCAGGTAAGTCGTAACATGCTACACTCCATCAATCAGAGAAATCTACTATTGCCAGTGCTGTAACTTATTACCCGTCGGGGCTATACACCAGACACTCAGCCTTATGGTGGTTTCACTGCGTTCCATGAACCAATTTGAGTCCTTGTGCATTGGGAGTGCTAGTTTCAGTTTTCATTGATAACAGCACTTCCAAGCTAAACAACTCACTTTCAAATTGTTCGTTGTAAAGGGGTGGTGGTCCAAACACATTAGTTCATATACCAAAAACAGACCCCCTTAT